>CAKNXH010061777.1:377577-403593 GCA_932178445.1 Andricus quercusramuli
CCCCCCCCCCCCCCCCCCCCGCCGCGGCCCCCCCCCCCCCCCTTCAGCCACCCTTCTGGCTAAGCCACTGCTTGCATCCTTTCAAATCTATTTTTTTCTAAAATTTTGCAATCTCGTAAAATTCAACAATTTTGCTTTGAAATCTTTTGTATTCTTTTCCGAAGTTTTAGGAATATATTTGAAATTTTTTAAAATCTTTCTAAAGATTTCCTTGAAATAAATTTCTCAAACAAAAAATTAATTAAAATTTTCCCTGGAATCTTAAGAAAATGAATTAATTATCTTAAAACCTTAAAAATCCTTGAGAAGGTTCAAATTTTTATTTCAAAATTTTCAAAAATCTACATTTTGTTTAAAATTTGTCACTTAAAAGAAAAAAATGAGGGTGTTTGACAAACTAAACACAAAATTCAAATACTCTAAAGCCTAAAAAACAACACATTCCGTTCCCGAGAGATTCTGCGACTTTAAGTCAATTGTAGAACCTATGAATGATCAAAAATTATTTTTCCCTTCAAGTTATAATTTGTCTACGATTTTTTTTTCTTTCTTGACTGAAAAATCGTTTTTGTGAGAAAATTCAACAAGCTTTTTTGAAAATTCGTCTTTTGGTTGAAAATTCATTTCTTTTTGTAGAAATTTCGTCTTTTTGATTAAAATTGCAACTGTTTTGAGCAAAATTATAACCGGTTTTTGGTTGAGGATTAAAATATACACTATTACGTTTTTCGTTGAGAATTCATAAATTTAGTTAAAAACTCGTCTTTTTTGGAAGAAACTTAATCTTCTTGATAGACAAATCATGCATCTGATTGAAAATTGGACTACTTGGTTGAAAATTACATTTTTTGTTGAAAACTTACACTTTTAAAACTATTTGATAAAAAATTGGTATTTTTTGCAAATATTTAATATTTTTAGGTTAAAAATACAAACTGGTAGAAAATTAATCTTTTTTGGTTGAGGATTTAACTATTTTGTAGAAAATTGGTCTTTTTTGCATTTTGATTTGACATATCTGAAATGTTTAAAAACCTTTTTGAATTTTCTTAATAATTTTATAAGATCTATATTTATATAACTTAAAAAACAAATAAACATAAAAAAAAGTTTTTATTTTGTATTAAATATTATTTTTCCGAATCCTCATTATTGTAAGGACTATTGCAGGGTGGGGACGGGTCTAAGATTTAAAAAATCATCCTTACATAATTAATGGACATTCCCTAATCAACTATTCATTATAAACACAGTTTTTCTTTTTTTTCTTTCATTAAATAAGCAAGCGCGCTTTACAATTTCCAGGGATATTATCTTAAATATTTTTCGTTCTTACTTTGGAAGCTTTACTGCAGGTTTTGTTCATTATTTAAATTTTGAAGTGAAAGTATCTGTTAAATTTCAAATAGGCGACGTTATAAACTAAATTCTATCATTTGAAAACATAAAAAAACTTTTTTTTTACACGATTTTGAGGTTATGTACATACCTCTATCAAGAATGTATACTTTTCCAAATGGTTGACAGGTAGATCTGCCAAGTAAAATGACATCGGAGTACCGTCTTCTCTTTCAAATAACCGACCCATTTTGTAATTAATATATTATACAACTTTTTTAATACGACCATGCACGATGAAGCAAAGAAACCAAACCAAACATAAACTTTGTTGATAAAGTTCTGTCGTTGACAGTTGAAAGGGTATTGTGCACGTTGAACACATTAATTTTAATCAAAAACTAAAAGAAAGGCAGTTATGAACTTGATTCTGAATATTTTTTTGTTTAACGTTTTACAATTCTGGCGGGCTCAAATAAACATAATTAATTAATCAACTTTTATATAAAAAATGCAACAAAACGTATATTTAATCTCGAATCAAATATCGATTGACGAATTGGCGGGAAACCGAAAACGATTCTGATTGGTTGAGAGTCTAAGATGGATTCCCGCTCAAATTCGACATTTTTACTGAATATCTTGAAACTCGTTTAATATATAATGTATTATTTTAATTCATCTTCATTCTTGAGTATATTCTGAATTTGCCCTTTGAAAATACGTTGAAAACATGATAGAAACTCGTTAACATTTTGCAAATTCAAAATTCCCGCGGTGAAAAGTGCTGACCTCTGTAAGTCGTTTTTTGAATGAAATGATGAAAATCGCGGGATTTCGATGGATCGACATAATGGCAATGGCGATGGCGATGGCGTCCGAGGAAAGCCGACTCCGCCAAATGTGTCGTGTGGCGTTCTTTTCGCAAAAGTGCAAGGTGTTTTAACAAATTTGTGACCTTTGTGTTGTTATTGGACCCCGAGGTCGTCCCTTTCTCCAGGAATGTAAACGGTATGTAGTTTATGTGATTTTGAACCGAATTTCCAACCTATTTCCTCCTTTATGTCAGATTGTGTCAAATTCTGTCTTCAACTTTCCTGCCTTTTAAACTCTCTCTTGCTGATTTGCTGTTATATCTTATTGCACCAAATAGAGTTTCTTCAGGTCCGGAATTATTATATCTTTGAAAATATTGCATGGAGATGCAAAATTTCGTAAGAGTTTGCAGTCAAACTATGCGAATTAAAAGCACAATGTGACGTATTATTATTGACTCTTTGGAAGTTGAATGGGGTCCAGGAGACCCCAGCTGGTTTGGTCCTAAATTTATAATTAATTCGCGAAAGTGGTGCTAATTAAGTTTATATATTTTTTAATTTTAGCATTTTTTTATTATACTTTTTTATGCTGCGATGTTGAAGGCCTTTATTGTTCGTTAGTTTTTGATTCTTTCATTATAAGCTTTGGTTCATCGTTCAACTTTACACATGTTGATTAGGCGTTTATCAAGGGCAAGGCATGCTTGCAAATTTTATGCGCTGATCGCTATTTTGGAATTTTATTTCGGGGTAAATCTGCATTAATCAGTACAATTTTTTATTGAATAAATATTTTGCTTTGCATTTGATACATTGGTTGATATTGGGATGCATAGTTTTATTCAACAAATTTTTCCAAGAATCTTGAGAAAATTTGTTTATTATCTTGAAACCTTTCAAAATCCTTAAAAATCTTATGTCCAAATCTTCAAAAATCTAATTAAATTTGAAATCGTTTCTAAACTTTTAAATATCTTTTGAAATTATTCGAAATTTTTCTTTGAACCGATTATTGAATACAGTGTATTAGTATTTAAAATTTTCTAAAGATAAATTTTCATCTAAATGAATAAATTATCATTTTAAAATGTCAAAATGCTTAAGAATCTTGAATATTGTATGTATTTCGAAATCTTCAAAACTCTAATTTTGAAATCGTTTCTAAATTGCATTTGAATAATTTTTTCATTAAACTTTCGTCTAATTGTCGAATTATTATTATTAAATTATTATTTAAACCTTCCAATATCCTTCAAAATCTTCAAAATTTTATTTCCGAATCCTCAAAAGTCTAATTAATTTTGAAATCGTTTCTAAACTTATATATCTTTTAATATGATTCAAATTTTTCTTTTTTTTTAGATTATTGAATAAAGTATATTGGTATTTTTAAAATTTTGAATCACACTACCGTGCAAGAGTTTACGACCATCTCTTTTTTGATGACTGATAAAGTTCTCGTGATTTTAATTATGTCAGAGCTAAAATTTCTTGTCTAACGGATTGAATGCTTTCAAAATTCTGTATAAAATAAGCCCAGGTTAAACCCCATTTGTCTATTCTTGAAGTAGATATTGCAAAAATATTGTAAATTTCAATGCTTTCTTAAATTTTCAATACCTTCCGTAATAATCAACATTTTTTCAATATTCTTGCGCTCATCTTAAAGCTATTTTCTACAGTATCGCAGCAGTTTATGAACATAAATTTAAAAAATCCTATCGCAGTGCAAGTACTTGAAATTGGAAAAATTTGAAAACATCTGTAGGCAAATAAAAATTGAATAAATATATTTTTTAACGGACTTCTATAGAAACTTGATGGTTATATTTTTCCATATATTTACAAACTAGAAACCCAGCGTTAAAATGAGCCCAAGAACATTAAGAAAAATTGATTATTACGGAAGTCATTGAAATTTACACTATTTTGCAATATCTACTTAACAAATAGATAAATTGGCTTCATCCTGGGGTGATTTGACACCACATTTTGAGAGCATTCAACCCTTCAAAGAGAATTTTTTTTAGCTCTGACATAATTGAAATTAAGAGGACTTAATGAGTCATAAAAAAGAGGTGGTCGTAAACTTTCGCACAGTAGTGTAAATTTTCTTCTTTATTATTATTTATTAATACATTTCGAATTATAAACCTTAACAAATGATGTTTATTTCAGAACTTATGATTTTTAAATATATTCTGGGTGTGCGCTGGCCCGGCGAACCGGGAGTTTTTCGTGACCGTGAAAAACTAGGAAATTACCGGGTCGCCAGTAGGCATTAGTTGAAATATTTCTAATGTTTAATCGAGGCAAAAACCTGTAATACCATTCATTTCGATGGTAGTCAAATCAAAGAAAAAACATTCACTAAAGAACATCAATAATAATTTTTAAGTTTCCTAGGATGCATCCATTAATATTTTTCATATTTATTGTTAAAAATATTTCTTAGTCCAGATATTAAATTAAAAAATAATCGGATCCATTTGAAAGTAGACGGGCTCTATATTTCATGTCCCAGATTAAAAAATACAAATTTTCTCTTCAAACTTAGAGAGTTTTTGATCTAATTCAGATTTTTAAACTTTATTTTTAGATTCTGGCGACGTTCACTGTCTTTTCTGCTGGAAAATCTGTAAACAGTTGAAAATTAATAAAAGGACGGCAATTTATTTGAAAGTATAATAGTATATTTTTACAAAAAAACGAACATTGTTTTCAGGGAAATTCTGGGAATTTCTACAAGAGGCAAGAACAATCAATTTTGAAATTTTTTAATTTCATTTATATAAGATTTTATATTAAAAAGAGTTCTGGTCTTTAAATATGAAAGCTTATAGAACAGGAAAAATTGGTTAGGGAAAGACGACAGTAAACCTCACCAGAACCTGGAAAGAAAATTTAAATAAACGTCACAATTTAAATAGTGTCAATATTTTTAAATACATTTTGTTTTTCAAATAGAAAAAATACGTGTTGCCAAATTTGTCTAAAAATAATATATTTTTTCACTGAAAAACAATGACTTCATCCTAACTCATTTTATAGCGAATTCCGATAGCTAACAACTTAAGCTAACAACTTAAGCAATCATCGACAAACAGGTGTGTCATAGTCGTGATCGGCACTGTAGTTTAAATTAATATTTACCCTTATTGTCATTCCTCTTTGAATTTAGCAAAAAAAGGCAATAACAATGATTTTATTTTCTAAAATTGTGGATAAAGCGATTAAGGGAATAAGAAAAGTAATTTTTCTCCTCAATTGAAGCGGCCACCCTGAACATTTTAATGAACTTCATTCTAAAAAAAAAAAATAGTTAAAAAAATTCCTAATTATCTAATCTTGAAAATATTCTTTGCCTAAACATGAACCAAAATTGCACGATTCTTGTTAATTTCTAGGAATAAAAATGTCTCGTCGGAGATCAAGTGTTGCTAGTTGCCAGCAGGCAACTGCCGGTAAGTTTTGTTTATTCTGTGGACTTACCGATGACAATGAAGTTGAATATGGAAAGTTGTACGAGCTCGGACCAATCGTCACACATTATTACTGCCTAGTAAGTTGTAAAGCTCGAATAATTACTTTAATTCTTCAACAAAAAAAAAGCCAAATAAACACGATTTTTAATTTTAGAGGATACTTATCATAATAATTTTTCTAGCTGTTGTCCTCGATGATGGAACAACGAGGTCGTGATGAACAGGGCATTTTAGGTTTTTTATCAGCTGACATTCAAAAAGAATTGCGAAGAGGAAAGCGACTCGTAAGTAATAAGGAAGCATTCATTAATTACGTAAGGGAACAAGATAATAAATGTCATATTTTTATCTTTATCCGATTTTCTGAGATCATCTTTTCATCTTTCGCAAATTTATTCTTTTGTTTCTTACGTAATTAATTAATGCTCCCTAATAATGAAAAAAGGGATTTCATTGTTAATATAGTATATAACAAACAGGGTGTCTATTCTACCTGGAAAACTTGGAATTGTCAGGGAATTTTTATATACCTGAAAATGACAGAGATTTTTTCCATTCGTTAAAAAAGCTTAATGTTACTGTATTTAACAACAATTCTTTCTCTCGTTATTAGAAAATCTTAGTCGAAAATTCAATTCATGTTGAAAAGTCGTCTTATTTGGTTGAATTCAACTGTTCTTGACTAAAAATTAAAATATTTGTTGGTTGAAATATCAACTGCTATCTTTTTCGTTCAGAATTATGTTTTTTTTTCAATGCAAATTCAATTACTTGGCAGAAAGTTGAATGCTTTTGTGAAAAATTAATTTTTTGTTTGTAGATTCATCAGGGACCGTTCAAAAAATATGTAACGCTCTCAGGGGAGAGGGTGGTCACTTTAAGCGTTGCGCCAATGTTAAACTTACTATACAAAAAGGTAGTATGTGGGGGGGGGGGGGGGGCGCTTGTTAGCAAAAAGTGTTACGTATTTCTTAAACGGCCCCTCATTTTCATTGAAAATTCTTTTCTTTGACTGAGAAATGAGCTATTTTGTTGAAATTCGTTTTTTCTTGGGCTGAAAATTTATTTTTTAAACTGAAAATGGAATGGAGATTAATTCGAATTCTATGTTTTTAGAGCATAGTGTCCGAAACTTTAAAGCACGGACCCTAAGATGATTTTATTTCACTAAGTCGGAGACTTAAAGTCACAAACAACGAGAAATGAAATCATGCGCGCGGTAATTTATTTTCGCTGCCGCGGTCATGAAAAAAAAATTCACGGAGTTCGAGAATTCATATCTTGAAGTCTGTGTCCTTATTTGAAAATTCAACATCTGAACCAAAAACCCCGTTTTTAAGAATGTTTCTGTCTGTCTGTCTGTGAGCACGATAACTTTTGAAAAAATTGACAGATTGGATTGGGCTTTGGTAGACTCTTCAAGTGTTCTGAAATGAAGGTCAAGTTCGTTAGCCAGCAATTTTGGATAAAAGTTCAAAAAGTTAGCGCATTTTAAAAATTGTTGAGACCACTTTTTTCGCAATTTAAACATTCTCAGTACGATTATTAGTAGTGCTCAAAAATATGAACAATTTATTCGAATAATTTTTTTTAATGAAAAAAAAATTACAAAATTACAAAAAAACAAACGGAAATGAACATTTTAAGCAAAACAACTTAGGATATGAAAAAATTTCAAAGGAAGAAAAACGTTGTGTTTTGAACACCCTACAAGATTATCACCGCAACTTTTTGCATTTTCTTGAAAAATCGAAAATTCAATTTTTGACAGCACAAAAAATAATGAAAAATACCATTTTGCCGTCAAACTATACAAGATACGAAAAAATATGAACTGACAAATATTGTGTATTCAAAAAAGATCTACAAATTTGTTACAGATCTCTTTTTGATAGGACGCGTAGTTTTTGTTTTATTCGCAAAAAACTGCATTAGAAATAGAAAAATTAAATTTCTAGACAAACGACACAAGATATGAAAAATATAAATTAACCAAAAATGTTTACCCCAAAAAGAGCTACAAATTTGTCATAAGTAATTTATGGATAAGGCGCGTAGTTTTTGTTTTAATCGTAAAAAATAACATTAATGTGTGCGTTCAAGCCGGAGGAGTTTTAACAAAAGAGAATTCACAATCACCAAATTACAGTTGTCGAGCCGAGCGCCCAGCGCACGGTGAGAATGTGCCCGCGCAGCTGGCAGATTTTTTTTAACTGAAAGTGCACTTATTCTATTTTGGTTGAAAATTTGTAGTTTTTAATTAAAAATTCAAATATTTCGTTAAAAATTCATGTATTTCGTTGTAAAATCGTCTTTTTTGGTAGTAAATTATTCTTCTTGTTTGAAATTTAATCTTTTTGGTTCAAAATTCAAGTATTGCAGTTAAATATTCATCATTTGAGTAGAAAAATAATCTTTCTGGTTGAAAATAAAACTACTTGGTTTGAAGTGGAACTCTTTTGCTAAAAATGCATCTTTTTGGTTTCAATTCATCTATTCCAAGATTCCCAATTTTAGTTGACAATTTATCACTGGTTGAAAATTTTTTATTTTTTCTTGTTGGAAAATTAATGTTTTCAATTGAATATTTAACTATTCCATTTTTGGTTCAAAATTAATTTTACCTAAATGTGCACTGAATTTCGAGTATAAGAAGATGAAGCAAGAATATGTTTCATTATTCGAATTCATGGACTTTCGAGACTAATTCAAGAAATGATTAATTATGTTTTTAGTATTATTGAATGATTTAATTAATCGATGATGTTAATATATTTAAGAATATCTTGTAATATAATTTGTCAAAGCTTTCTAAATTAAACATATTAATTGAATCTCTAGAAACTGAAAAAACACTATTTATAATAAGCTCACGAAACTGTATACATATTTCAAGTCGATTGTTTTCAAAAATACGATATATTTGAATGGGTCCGTATTATGAAAACTTATACTGGGAATAATATTGAGGTATCTAGAAAAATCTGGAATTTTCAGGTAATTTGTTCCCTGGATTTAAGTAGACACCCTGAACATATTAGAAAATTATCGTATGCTTTTTACTAAATATGTTTTATCATTTACAGGCTTGCTGCCATTGCAAAAAGATCGGTGCCACCTTAGGATGCTGTAACACAAAATGCAAACGCACCTTTCATCTTCCATGTGGATTGAGAAATGGATCGTTACATCAATTCTACGGAGAATTTAGGTAAACTAGCATCATCAATTGCGCGCCACGAGCGTTTTTAGTTTTCCGACTTGAAGGAGAAAATCATTTTTAATTCAAAATAAAAATGTCGAAGAACTATTAGTTTGTTTTCAAGGTTATATACTTATAATATTCCTAAGATTCTTGAGAAAATTCACAAAGATTTTGGAAGATTTCAGAAATGTCGAAAAAGAATCTAGAAAATTTTGAAGAGATTTTTTTTTGTTTTACCGAATTTTAGATAAAATTAAAATTTCCATATGCTTCTAAATATTCTCTTAAAATTAATTGTTTTTATAGCAATTTTTTTTAATCCCGAACGTTAAAAGAAATTGCTTTAAAATCTTCCAGAATCTTTTTCGACAATTTTGGAAATCTTTTGAAATGTTTTAAAGTCTCTTAATATTCTCTTTAAATTAATTTTTCAAAATAAAATATCATTAAAAATTTTCCAAGGTTCTTACATTTTTTTTGGTTTGAAACTTTTCAAAATCCTTAAAGTACTTTTAAATTTTTGTTCGAAATCTGCAAGAATCTATATTTGGCTTTAAATTTGTTGAACTCTTTTCAAATAAATCTTTTTTTAAATCCTGCAAAATAAAAAGAATGTGTTTAAATATTCCAGATTTTTTCGACGTTTTTTGAAATCGTTTTCAATTCTCCGTTAAAATTAATTTTTAAACTAAAAAATGATAACAAATTTTCCTAGGAACCTCAAGAATTTTTCAATTCTCTTTAATACATGAATATTGTCTAAAATTTTGTAATCTTGCAAAATTGCACAATTTTAATTCAAAATTGTTTACATTCTGTTTCGAAATTTTAAGAAATCATTTAAAATGCTTTAAAATCTTTTCAGTTCGCTCTTAAAACTGATTTTTCAAGATAAAAAACTATTTGAAATTTTCCTAGGAATCTTAAGAAAAAATTGGTATTTTCTTAAAATGTTTCAAAATTCTTAAAAAGCCTATTTTTTAAAATCTTCAAAAATCTACATTTTCTTTTTAAAAAATTTGAAATCCCAGCAAAAGATAAACTAACAAAAAAAATATCTGTTTACTTTTTCTTAGATCCTATTGTATCAATCACAGACCGAAACAATTAATCGACTCTCGAGTCGTGGAGGAAGTTCAAAACGCAGAAAGTACTTTGTGTTATATTTGCTACGACAATGTTAATTACCTAGACATTTTAAAAACGTTATGGGCACCTTGTTGTAAGAAAAATGCTTTTTTCCACCGAAAATGCGTTCAGGTAATCCAACTTCTAAGTCTTTTCGTTTGTCAATCGGTTTCTAGGCAACTTAATTTAAAAATCAAATTCTTTTTCAGCAACTGGCCAACAGCTCGGGATATTTTTTCAAATGTCCTCTTTGCAACAACAAGAAGGAATTCCAGGAAGCTATGCTGGAACATGGAATTTTCATCCCTTTACAGTGAGTTTTCTTGTTTAAAAAACAATATGTACTTTGGTCAATGAAACCCGTAATCAGAGATTTTTCATTTTATGTGATTTTATGATTTTTATATTTTATTATCATTTTGTTCAATCACGAAACGAACAATTAAAAAGACCAGGGTAGCTGGATCCGGTAATGACCGAGACTTTTTTAAATCGGGTATGACAGTAAAATCTTTTGACCGGGAATTTTACCAATTTTTAGAAGAAAAATCTATTCAATCACTTGAAATATCGCTAATTTCACATCACATCTTGATATAAATTCTAAAATCTTTTACTTTATAAATGTTATATTTTAGATCTACATTTGAAATTCAAAGAATTCAAAAATGCAGTTTTGTGATAAACCCCGTTTTCAGTTGATCAACTGTAAATATGAATTAATTATTTTCAAAAATGCACTGTACTTCAAATATTTCAACGTGAACAATATTTGATTTTACCAGACGATTCTGAATCCGTTCAAAATTGAAAATAACTTCAAGTTAATAGATTCATAATTAAACGCTATTATTAAATTTCAAATTCTATCGAAACATTGGTTCAGTCTAAAATATTCCATTTTCAACCCATTCAGTTAAAAAAAAAATTAAGAAAAAGAACAATTCTTTAATGTTTAACAATATTTGACTGTTTATTTTAAACGAGCAATTATGAATCAAATACAATTTTCGGAAGAGTTAAATTAAAATTACAAACGCTATAATTTTAATTGTTCTATTTAAATTTTTTCAAATCATTTAAAACTGAAGATTCGGAGATTCCTAGGAAAATTGAAAATGATTTTTTAATCTTTAAAACTAATTTTAAGAGAATATTTAAAAAGATTTCCAAACAAAATGTAGATTTTTGAAGATTTTGAAATAAACTTTTGAACCTTTTTAAGGTTTTTGACAGGTTTAAAGATAATAAACAAATTTTCTTGATATTCCGGAGAAAATTTGAATTTATTTTTTATTTTGAAAAAATGCTTTTATTAGAATATTTAAAAATATTTAAAAAAAAACAATTTTGATGTATAAATTACAATTGAACAATTATTGATTTGAAACTACTCAAAATTAAATTAATTTGACTTCTAATTTTAAAGTTGTTCACTTTAATCAAAAAATTAATCGTTCAATTCTTGATGTTTTTAGCTTGAAAATGCTTAAAATGATATAATTTTTTCAATTTAAATATTTACTGATTCATTCTTGAATTAAGAGCATTGAAAACTATAACGTGGATTTACATTTTTGGAACTGAATCTGAATTTTTGACCTGTACAATTTATAGAAGTGTAATATTTTGCAGTTAACTGCATTTAAAGAAACAATTTCAATTTAAAAGTATTAATAGCTTACATTTCATGCGTTTCCATTATTGAACGTTTAAATACAAAATTTTTTAATTAAAACATTTGTAAACTTGCAATTTTTAAATTAAAAAATTAAAAACAGGTCCACTTTGAGTGCTTTAATTTGGAGTTCAGTTTTTATTACTTCAAATGAAAAAAATTTTAGCTTCAAGAGTTCGAATTTTTTAATTTCATCAAGCGTGAGAAATGTTTACAACCCGGGAAATGACCGATAATTTTTTGCTTTGATTTAAACGGCCCTCGGGAAATTATTATTTGTGGTCCTGACTTTTGTTTAAGAATTTTTGTTAAGAATGATTTGAGTTAGTCCTGGGAATTTTCCAAAAGAATTATAATTCTCAATTATACCTGGGTTTAAAAAAACATGTTGGAACAGGAAATTTTGCGAAGCAATTATATGTATTTCTGAATTGGATCAGAGAATTTTCGAAAAGAAGTAACTGTATTTCAGATCTGGAACCAGGAATTTTCAAAAATAATCATAATTCTAACTTGGAAGAGAAAATTTTCGAGAAGAATTATAATTATGACTTGAAACTGTGAGATTTCTAAAAGAATTACAATTTTGACTTGGAACGGGAAATTTTCGAAAAGAATTATGATTCTCATTTTGAACAGGGTAATATCGAAATGAACTATAATTCAGCCATCGAAGAGGGGATTTTTCCAAAGAATTACAATTCTGAGTTAGGCATGAATATTACGAAAAGAAGTATAATTACCAGACCGGGAAATTACCAGGAATGTAAAATTGTCCGTCTTGTGGACGCAATTTTGCAAATTTAAAATTGTTGCTTCTTTTTCTGATTTTTAAAATATTATTTTAGGGATGCGTCTTGGGAATTGGTGCCAAACGCTTACCAGGAGTTGCTGTACAGGCATAACCAGTGCGACGCAGAGACGTGCGTCTGTCCCAAGGGAAGGTCACACGCGAGCAGCAATGCGTGAGTAAATTTTTCAATATTTTTTATAAATTATTTTATTGCGCGCGATGGATTCTGGGTTGTACGGAGTCTGGAAAATTGGAAAGAATCAGGGCATTTCGAAATCGTAATTTTGTATCAAACCTGCAAATTTTTATAATTGATTACAAGTGAGGAAATAAAAATGTAATATATTAATCGCGTAATTAATTTAATGTTCTAGGGGGCCCGCAAAGTAAGGACACCTAATGGCGTTAATTCATCTGGAGATAGTTCAATTTAAATTATATTTATTCTACATTTTGATTAACTTATTTTATTTCAAATTTCATCTTTAGAAGAATCTAAAGGCGCTTTTATTTTTACTTAGAATTTTGTATTTCAAGTCCTCTTTTTACCTTTTATTTTATTTTAAATTTCTAGCAAGTGGGAATTGGTTCTCTGTCGAATGTGTGGATCTCAAGGAATTCATAGGCATTGTGGCCACCTCAAATGGGCTAATTCTGCGTGGGAATGCTCCGAATGCCAATCAATTTTAGGTGAGAATTCAATTTTTAATGCAAAATAAAAATGTCGAATAACTATTTTTCTAGTTTATTAGTTTTTTTTTGCCTTTAAGGTTATATCAATGTAATATTATCTACGATTATTGAGGAAATTCAAAAAGATTTTTTATGATTTAAAATTTGTCAAATCAAAATTTCAACAAACAAATTAATTTTCAGGAAAATAGTGACATTTTTTAACAAAAAATTTGAGTTTTCGACTAAAATGACGAATCGTTAACCAACGAAAATGACGTAATAATCCAAAATTGATATTTCAACTGAGAAAGATTTTACTTTTAAATCAAGAATATTTGAACTCATCCAAAAAAGACAAGTTTACCAAAAAGACAAGTTTTCAACTAAATAGTTATATTTTAAATTAAAGATACGAATTTCCAACTAAAATAATAAGTCTGTGACAACGAGAAAAAATGAATGTTTAACAAAGTAGTTCAACTTTTAACCAAGTGGTTTAATTTTCAACCAAAAAAAGATGAATTCGCAAGGAAAAATGTAATAGTTGATATTTCAATTAAACTTTTTTTAAATTTTAAACTAAAAAAGTAGTATTTATCAAAAAGACGAATTTTCGACAAAATATTTAAATCCTCAACCAAAAACAGGTTCATTTTCAATAAAAAAGACAATTCTTCAACCAAGAAGTTTAATTTTCTAACAAAAAAAAAAACGAATTTCCAACAAAATACATAAATACTAAACAAATTGTTATGTTTTCAACCAAAGAGATGAAATTTTAACTAAAATAATGAGTTTACCTTTTAAATTTTGTGAAATCTTTCAAAATTATTCAAATTTTTCCTAACATTTTTGTTTAAATCCTGCAAAAATTAAAAAATTGCCCTAACATTTTTCAGATTCATTTTTTGGCAATCTTGGAAATCTTTTTTAATATTGTCGTGAAATTAATTTTTCACAATAAAAAAAAATCATCGAAAATTTTTCCAAAATTTTTTGAAATAATTTCAAATCTATATTTTTGAAAATGTTGTCAAAATCTTCTAAATTATTTTTCGAAATTTTAGGAAATAATTCGGAATGCTTTCAAATTTCTCTTTCAATTCTCTTTAAAAATTCTTTTTTCAAAATAAGAAAAAAAATCATTTGAAATTTCCCCAGGCATCTTAAGAAAATTTGTTATTCTCTTGAAACCTTTCAAAATTCTTTAAAAACTTAAAAAAATATGTGCGAAATCTTTACAAATCTTTTGAAGTTCAAAATTATTTTTTAATCTTTTCAAAATCTTCCAAATTCTTTTTCGAATTTTTAGAAAATCACTTAAAATGTTTTAAAATCAATTTCAATTTTCCATTTTTCAAAATGAAAAGTAACTGGAAATTTCCCCAGGAATCTGAGGAAAATGTTTTATTTTCTTGAAACCTTTCAAAATGCTTAAGTTTATTTTTTCGAAATCTTCAAACGTCTACATTTTTTCTTAAATTCTTTGAAATCTTCTCAAGATTATAATTATTTTGGAGTCTTTTCAGAACTTCTAAATATCTTTCAAAATATTGAATGTTTAAAAAAGAAACTAAAAGAATGAAAAATAGTGTTTTTAAATTTATCCCCGGAAATCTTATTGTCGGTACCGGTAATTTGTTTGTTACTAGTATCGACAATTATTTTACTCGGACCGACCGTGTATACAATTCGTAAATTAGGATATTTTAAGTTTCTGACCATAATTTCATTTTTTTCATCTCGTTAGTAGTGTGGAAATTTTTTTACAAATTATAGTGTAGTAGTAAAATATGAAGAACAGAATTATTTCCCAATATTAAAAATTCGTTTACAATTTAAATTGTCTTTTTTATCAAAAATGTTTAGAAACATTCAGATATCAATTTTATCGTGAAATAAAATAACCTACACCCGTCGGAAATTGTGCGCACGACTCTTGTTAGCGCTATTAAAAATAACTGCTGACTTCGAATCACGATATTTCGGTGAAAAAAGGAGATAGGGCATTTAAAAAAGAAACTGTTGGAAAGCTTATGAAATTCCACGTCTAGTGATACCCAACAAATATTATTTTGCACTTATGAAAATAATACAGCATATCTCGGGTATCCATGAAGATTTTTTAAGTTTTCGTGGCTTAAATTAAAGATAAGATTTCAGGCTTGATGTCGTATAATCTTCTCGTTTTTGAAGAAATTTCCCTAGGTCGTGCTAAAAGTTGAAGTAGGGGTAGAAAATTTGAAGTCAGCAGTGATTTTTAATAGCGCTCACAAGAGTCGTGCGCACAATTTCCGACGGTAGTGTATTTGGAAATTTTGATTTAAAAATTAATGGTGCAGAAATTCGTAATCTTTTTTTTGTCTGTGAGTTTGTGGCGCAAAATTTGAAAGTCTAATCGAACTTTCTTTTTTTTTTTTGCAGATAAATCCCCCATTGTAAATAGACAAATTCGAGAGGCAACAGCAGCAGGGTAAAGAAAAACTATATCTTATATTTATTATCACATTAGCATAGTATCAGTAAATAAAAAGAAATCAATTTAAATAACAGAGAAGCCGAAAACAGAGATCCACGCTCTGGGGACCTAGAGAGTGACAGTGAGCTTTCCGTCGGACAAGACTCGAACCAACAGACTGAAAACACAAACGATAATCCCGACTCCGAAAATCTCCCTACAGTTAAAGTTAGACCCGGTCCTCTTTCATACAAAATGAAAGAAGTTATGAAAGTTGCCCAGAGGTAAGTAAATTCTCCCAAACATCTCTACTCGAATTAGAGTCTCCCCACATTTAAATCCACGAGACTCGATTTTAAAATTTCTCTGAAACAATTTAACGGAAAGCAGAGCTCGTGAATTTAAACGCGAATTTTCCCAGGGAATAATAGGCCTGTGCAAATACCCTAATCGATTCTTTGCTTCGGCATGGTAGAAAAGAAATAATTAGGAATAATTAAACTCTTAAATTGGTGTGATTGGTTGCAGTCGACAGATGACGAAAGACTCTTCGAGTAGTCTCGAGGGGACAAATTCGTTGACCAGCTTGACGGAAAGTGAAAATGGCGATAATAAAAACATTGTTGTTGACCATCCAAATACCGTGATTTTACTTGACAGTGACGAGGAGCCTGAAGATATCGAGGTACGTTTACATTTTTTTCGTCGCTGCGGAGTACCGAGAGGGATTAAAATCACCTTTTTGATTTTATGCGACAGATAATTAGCGAAAAACTGAACCCCAAGGTCCTGACAACCAACGACGGTAGAAAAATTGAAATATTTGACATGAAGCGACACGCTGAGCAACAAGCCAAGATGAACAAGATTGGGAATGAGAGTGCAGAATCTGCCGCAAGACTGAGTGCAGATTCTGCTGAAAGACTGAGTGCAGATTCTGCTAATGCCGCCAATTCCTCGCCGCAAAAAGATTCAAAACCTACGATTACTAGCATCCAGACTATGAAGAGTGCATCCCCACATAAAATTTTGGGAGACAAGTCTTTGCAATCGAGAACAAATGCGGAGACGGGCGATTCGACAATTTTAGGCCGAATGCTTTCGAGTCCGAATCAGCTGAACTTTGTGAATCAGCCGATTTCGAATCCGAAATTTGTGAGTCCGCAAGCTTTGCCGCACGGCTATGTCAATCCGGGAACTACTTCAAAAAGTCCGAGAGAAATACTTCCGAAAAGTCTGTTAGAGGATAATCAGAGGATTCAGAATCCGGGAAGTACTCTCCAAAATCCGAGAATTGCGAATCCACATATTTCGAATTTAAAGTTTATTGCCAATACGAGAATGCTCAATCCACAAATTCCGAGTCCACAATACAGACCGAATTTACTTCAGCGGCAAATGAATCCAATTCTGGATCCAAGACAATTAAATCCCCAGACTTTTAATGAAAGATTGCTGCAAGTCTGGAATCAAAGAAATACAACTCCACAGAATATGCCAAGTCCTTTAAAACAATATCTCACACCCTCGCCTTCGCAAGAACAAAATACAACTCCAACGAAAAGTTTGCCTGGATTTTTAAATCCGGATGTGAAAACGGTGCGAGCCCTTCCCTCGAATGTGCCACAATTTGTTCAGCCGAAAGTTCTCGAGGAACAGTCGAGTGGTATACAAATCTCGTCTATATGTTCCCTGGATCTGCAGACTTTCGAGAATTGGGAAACTGAGACGAAGAAGGAGGAGGCTGGGGGGGACTTTCAGTTCAAGAGGAAAGCCGAGACGCCAGGACCTTCGCAGTATTTTGAGAAGCAGCCTGTCGATACGAAAAGGACGAGGATTTCTGATCCGGGGATTTTTCAGACATTGGGAAATGAAATCAAGACGGAAGTGAAGATCCAGGGTGGAGATATTCAGTATCAGAGTGGAGGGAAGGATTTGAATTTTAGAAGTATATATTCCAGGGAGTTTGTGGAGAATAAGGATGGCGAGAAGAAGGGACGGTATATGCTTTTAAAGAGGAATTTGGTGGCGGAGGCATTGGCGAAAGCGAATATTACGCAGAGTGATATGGTGAATGCGGGTGTGACTGCGGCGAGTAATCAACCTTCGACGAGCAGTGTTAATATCACTTCGAATAACTACATTGCTCTGCCGCAGAGCAATATGACGTTTTATATGGGGAATGGAGATTCACAGGAGGTTGTAAACATTGCTGGGAAGAAGGAAGGTGGTGTGAGTACTTTGAAGATATCATTAATTAGTTGTAGTTAACTGTTTTCTGTCTTTGAATGGTTAGTGTTGGGAGTCAAGTTCAAAGCCATTTTAGTTCCCTCTAAATTTTTCTATTCAATATTCCTCATTTCAAAAGGGAAACAATACTTTTAGTGTATTGTTTTCTTCAAAAAGTAGTCCCCGTAAGTGGTCGTTTATAAACTGCGCTACCAAGTGGGGAGCGGAGGTAAGTGGAAGTAACGTTACGAACTTAGATAAAAAGTTTGCGACAGAAGGCGCTGCAACGGTAATCCTCTTCGCTTCTTTTTTCAAGAATTCTTATTTTTCTCCTGTTTTTGGGAAACTTTGCCTTTTTCTCCATTTTTCGCTTAAATGCGAACTGTTTTAATAGATCTGTTAAAGGTGGATATTTATGGTTCAAAACTCTACTATTATATTTTTGGTTCGGAATTCATCTCGTTTAGTTAAAAATGCTACTACTTGGTTGAAAATTGCATTAATTGGTTAAAAATTCAACTATTTTCTTAAAAAGTGGTGTTTTTTTTTTTTAACAAAAATTCAACTAATTCGTTGAAAATTGAACTACTGCGCTAATAAAATATTTTTATTGGTTGAAGATTCGTCTCTCGTTCAAAATTGAACTATTTTGCTGAAAATTCATTTCTTCTTGAAAACTATTGTTTTCAACTGAAAACTGAACTATTCCACTTTGGGTTGAAAATTGATATTTTCTAGTTAATAATTCTAGTATTTGGTTCAAAATTTATCGTTTTTAGTTGGAAATTCCACTGTTTGGTTGAAAATTCAAGTTTGTTATTAAAAATGTATCTTTTGGTAGATAATGGATATTCTTCTTGCTTAAAAATTCATCATTTTTGGTTAAAAAAGCAACTGTTTTGTTGAAAATTAACCCGTTTTAATTTAAATTTCAAAATATTTTTTGGTTGAAGATTCATCATTTAAATTTAATTTTCAACTTTCTTTCTTTCTTGAAACTTGCACTACTTTGTTAAAAATTAGTTTTTTTTAAGATTCACCTCCTTGGTTAAATATGTAACTATTTCGCTGAAACTTCTTTTTTTTTTTTGAATTCAACTGTTTATGATTTAAATTAAAAATCTTTTTTGGTTGAAGATTCATAATTTGAGTTCAATTTTGAACTGTTTGGTTGTGAATTAACTGTTTTTGTTGAAAAGTCGTCTTTTGTACTTGAAAATTCAGCAATTTGGTAGAAAATTTACTCTTTTGTTGAAAATTCGTCTTCTGGTAGAAAATTCATCTTTGTAGGTTAAAGCTGAACTACTTGGTAGAAAATTAACTCTTTTGTTGATAAATTCGTCTTTTGGTAGAAAGTTAATCTTCTTGGTGGAAAGTTAATCTTTTTAGGTTAAAAGTTCAGCTATTTGGTAAAAAAATGCAACTATTTTGCTAAATTAATCTTTTTTGGTTGAAAATGCTGTTTTGTGAAAAATTCGTCTGGCTTGAGAATGTATCTATTTGGTTAAAAATTTGTTCCTGTTTCCTCAAAGTTCAAATATTTGGTTGTTAATGCAACTGTTTGGTTGAAAATTAATGCTTTTTTTTTATTCGTCGTTTTGGGTTGGAAATTCATCTCTTTTGGTAGAAAATCGGCTGCATTACTTTGGGGGGGGGGGGGGGGGGGGACTACGGTCGCCAATAAGGGTTAAAGTGGTCTAAAAACAGCCCACTATTGGTAACGCAGTCTATGGACGGCCCCTTATGCTTGAAACGAAAAAATATATTGTTTTCAATTTAAATTTCGCGCCACAAAATCGTCACGCCGCAGAGGCATCTAGGGAGAGTTTGGTTAACACTCTGTGAATAGGTTTTTTTCCCCTAGAAAACAAAGGCGGAAGTGACGTTTGCTCTCTCGACGAGAATCGAGAAGTCCCGATTTTAACCAATCAGGTTGCTTTAATTTTAAATTAGGGTATTTCCGTTTCAGTGTTGTAGAAAAATTGTGACTTATGATTGGTTGCTGGGTATATTGTCCAGTTTCTTTCAACCTACAGCGCGTTCCTCCGGCTTAAATAGAAATTTCATTGGCTGTAATTATACACCATTTGAAATTCTAAAAAAATCTACAGAAAATGTATAATCTTGTAGAAATTCGCGAAAATTTTATGCAAATTATCGGACTTAGATAGCAATTATATGTACTTCGTTTATCAGTTTTCCCATCACTAATTTTGCGTTATGCGATCTACTGCACATGCGCACTGCACTTGCCACACTTAAACCTAACCTAGAATTTGATCGCAATTGTGGCGCTCAATTTGAATCGCAATATATTATTTTTTCTTAAAAGTAACAAACCCGAATTTATAATTAAACTTGACTCCTAACGTCAATCCAATTACTTGTGTTTAATTTCACCGAAAATTAAATTTTGTCGAATATAAAATTTTAAGCAACTCATAAATTAAATGCAGTTGTATTTAATTTATGAGTCAAGAAAGAATGCAAGTCACTTGTTCCTTCAATGTTCAATTGTATCACAGATGAGTTTGCACTCGTCGTAGAAAAATAAATAAATATTGTAACACAATTGCACTTGTCAAATGCTCGATTGTTATCTCTAACAAATTTGGAAATTAAAACAATTTTTATTCATCTTCGTTTTATTAACTCTCATTTTCTTTCTTTGACTGTAATAAATGAAAGATTGTAAGATGAATGGATAAAGATTGGTCAGGCTTTTTAAAAGAAACAGAAGACTATCTGATGGTGCGGTGACTTCGGCTATCTTGAAATAGAAGTTTTATAAGTCGCAAAGCTGAAAAACAGTTATCCAAATTCTTAGATGTAGGGCTGAAAAGTATGTGTCTTAAATGTTGTCCCCTGACCTCCTCGACAGTGTATCTCTTGGGATTCTAACAGTGTCACGGGGATGCAGGCACCTGTCCTGCTTCAATTTTCCCCCGACATGGTATTTCACCAATCGCCGATTCCTCCAACAAAGTCGGAGTTCGAGCAGAAGATCAAAGCAGCACGAAAGCAGATTCACAAATCGGAAGCGACACATTCGAAGACTCGTAAGTGATCATGTCCAACGCACTTCTATGTGGAAACTGGACACTGTCTCCAGATCGAAGAACGATACAATTTTTGGAAATCTTTGCCAAAAATACTTCGTTCCTCGTCTCTTCAATCGATTTCGGCATTAAACGACTCATTTTTAATCCTGGAAGAATTTTCATCTATTTGCAATAGTTTTTGACCTTCCAGGATTAAAGAGCGCTACTTTTTTCAAGAAGATTTCCAGGAATTGGTATCGTGATACATGTATTTTGGCTATTATTTTTAGTTCCTTCAGTTCATGATTTTATTAATTTTAATCCTGGATAAAAATTTTATTTACTGTTAATTTATGTTTTATTTGTTCCATCAGCAAAGAATCTAATTCTTGGTATTCGCACAGACCTTATATGCATGCCCTTGATTGATTTATTTATTATTTAATTTTACCTTGTCCTTATTTATTCGTCTATTAGCTTTCATTTTGGAAATTGGGACTAAGTTTTTATACTTTTCTCTCGTTGTAGCAAATTCAGCGTCTTATGCGGCTCAATCTCAGAAGGCTGCCATGAGCTCTCAGAAACCTCAAGCTCCTGTGATTCAGCTGGATTGATTCCGGACAACGTATCCTTAAGTGACGTGAAATTCAGAGTCTGTGGATCAGACATAGTTCAAGTATGTTTGAATTCCAGTTTGAATTCAATTATTCACTCAAGTCTCAAAATTAAATTTCCCACCACAAAGTCTTAACGCCACGTTCAAACATAACCTCCAGGATGTTTAGTGACCCAGAAAATTCGGGAATTTCCCAGAAAATCTGTGGTTACGAATTTAAATGAGAAATTTTTATTTTATGCGTAAAATTATTATTACAAAATTATACGATTCAATGGTAAAAGCGTGTGACGAGTTGAGCCAATCAGGAACTGGGAACACGCCATTAGGAAAAAAGAATTTTTTCCTAGTAAAGCTGAACATTTTTTCATTTGAAGTCATCAAAACAAGCTTAATAATTTACAATGATAAAGTGGATGCTCTCAACATTATGAAGAATTTTAAATCCCACCAAAAATGTTGTGGAAAATTCGCCTTTTTTGCTTAAATTCAACTGATTTTAATTTAAAATGAAATTTTTTTTGGTTGAAATATCAATTATTGTATTTTCAACCAATTGGTTAAGAATTTATGTTTATTGTCGAGAATGCGTCTTTTTTAGTAGAAAATTAATCTTTTTGGTTGGAAATTCATTTTTTCGGTTGAAATTGTAATTGTTTGAAAATTCAACTGTTTTGTAGAAATATCGTCTTTTCTGCTTGGAAATTCAACATTTTGGATTACATTTATTGTCTTTTTTTACTGCAATTTTTTTTTTGTTGAAAATGCAACTCTGGTATAAAATTCGCCTTTTTATTTGAAAATTCATCTCGATTGTAGTAATTTTATCTTTTTCGGTTTAATTCAATGGTTTCATCTTTCAAATAAAAATCTTTTCTTGGTTGAAATATCAACTATTAGGTATTTCACGTTATGACGTCAGCTGGCAAGATGTCTGCACGCTGAGGGCCAAGCAGTAATACCAATCCCATGGGATGAAATTTAATTTTTTTAATAACTAGGAAAAAAATGATTTTTCACCATCAGTGTATTGTATTTGTATATTCGTTTTTATTTTTCGAAAGCTATTCAATTAAATACCAAACTCGCTACACAAAAATATCGATTTTATTATTCAATTAAATAGATTTCGAAAAATAAAAAATAATATCTGAATACACTTATGAAGAAAAATCATTTTTTCCAACTTATTATAAAAATAAAGTTTCGTCACATGTATTTGGTATTGCCTTCGGCGTACAGACATCTTGGATATCCTCCAACTAACCTGAAATACCTAATTACATTTTTAATTTCGTAGCGTTTTAAAGGCTTAAATACCGTTCTTTTAAAGGCAAATAATGTTTTAAAATTTTTGTTTGAAAAATTTTTTGTTATAAAATTGTTTGAATTTTTTAAAAAAGATTTCTTTGAAGTTAAAAAAAATGGTTTCATTTTTGTTTTTAATTTTTTTAAAGATTTCATTAACCTTTGATTAATGTGTAAATCGGCTACGAAACCCTTTTTTTGAAGGCGATGGGCGCCTATTTTGACAATTTTTTGTTGAGAATTCATCTTTTTTGGTTGAAAATTTAACTCCTTAGTTGAAAGTTGAACTGTTTTCTTGAAAGTTCATTTTTTTTTGTTGAATGTCAGTGCAAAATTCATCCCTTTGATTGAAAATTGAACTACTTTGATAAAAATGAGGTTTTTTCTTTAAAAATTATAATTTTTTGAAGTAAACATTTGATTAATTGCTTGAAAATTCAACTGTATGGTTTGAAAATTCTACTTTTTTTTTGAAAAATTCAACTGTTTTGTAGGAAATTATATATTTTTAAAAAATATTTTATGTTTTGTGGTTTCAAAATTCAATTATTTGGTTTAAAATTAATGTAAAATTGTGGAAAATTCGTCTTTTTTGGTAGAAGATTAATCTCCTTGGTTAGAAATTCAACGAATTGTTTAAGAATGTATGTGTTTTTTTTTGAGAATTTGCCATTTTTAGTAAAAAATTAATCTTCTTTGTTAAAAATTTACTGTTTTGTGGAAATATCATCCTTTTTGCTTGAATATTCAACCTTGCGAATGAAATTTATTGTCTTTATTGGCTGAAAAATCTTTCTCGGTCGTAAATGCATCTCTTGTTGAAAATTTCCGGTTTTTGATTTGAAAATTCTTCTCCTTCGGTAGAAATTTCATCTTTCTTGGTTGAGTTTAACGGGGTTTTTTTTATTTAAAATGAAAATCCTTTTTCGGATGAAATATCACCTATTACATTTTTGTTGAGAGTTCTTCTTTTTTGGCTATGAATTGAACTACTTGGTCTAAAGTAGTAGTTAGTACGTGGTTCAAAATTTCAGGAAAAGCTGCGTAATTTTTGCACGGCCCCTATCATTTATTGTAGGTCAAAAAATGGTTGATCCAACAATTAAGAAAATAAGAAAAGCCATTGTATTAACCAGGAATTTTGTCTTTATTAAAACGGCCACCTTTCTCAACTCACAATTATCTTTTTCCAGGTGATTTTATACGACAAATACAGAATCGACATCAAGATGGACAACACGGGATCGAGAAGCTCCCGGGATTCAGATTCATCACCACCCCCATGTTCCAGTTTTTCGGATGATTTCTCTGACTCACAAGATCCGGAGGAGGGAATTCCTCCCAAACGAATACGAGACTTTGAGTTTGAAGAGAACACTCTCCAGGAATTTCCCGCGACTTCCTGCACCGCACGACCCGTTAACATCCCAGAATCTCCCTCCACCGGGGTAACGACTCGAGTAAGAGCTGCGAAAATTCGCACTCCCGCCAAGGAAAACGTCAACCCCGTATTATCAACTTCCTTGGATAACGAACGTGATGACTCCCTCCTGAATCGCGCGACCTCACCTTTTGCGAACGACTTTCGGGTCTTGCGTCACAAAAAGAATTCGGACAAACCCAAAGCCACAACGGTCGGAACTTGTCTCAACTGCAAAGTCAGTATTGACCTGAAAAAAATCCGGGACCTCGTTGAGACGAAACCCCATTTATTTTCCAAGTGTGACGAGTCCGATTGTGAATATAAAAGCCAGGAGCAAAAGTTGACAGGAGTTTGTAAGATAAAAAACAAGTGGCTATTGGTGAAATCCCAGAGCGAAAACGACTTTTACGGGGTCTCCACGAGAAGTAGATTGTTGTACAAAAGTAAGAGCCTGGAGAATCTGTCTGCAGCCAAAGAAAGTGTACCTCAAAAAAAAGAGGAGACGAAGAATCGTCCATCGGCTCGAACGGGCCTTCGTCGCGGTCTTAAACGCAAGTGCAGATTTTCTATGCCCTGTAGCTGATTGAAAAGAATTGAATGATTTTGATGAGTGTGCAATCTTATTTCGATGGAGATCGATGCCTTATGACTAGATTCTGTATAAATATTCCTGTAAATTATAAAGGGAGGATGTTGTGCCGAAATTTTCCTTTTTTATAGGTCAGTGGTCGATATACTTCTATCTTTTGTATGTGTGTTCACTTTGAGGGGTGCTTAATCTTTTTAGAATGATCGGTTCCGTTTTCTTGGAATGGTTTATCTGTTTTTCGATTACCTGTTCATTTTTCGATTATTCGGCTCTCCCTTTTTGTGGAGGCGAAGTTAATTTTACGCTTATGTTATTATTAATTTTTAAATGAATAGGTAAACTAGGAACTTGTTGGATATATTTTCCAATGTTAATGAAACTGGAAATTTGACGCTTTTGTAACAATCCTGCCATCTGTATTTTACACTGTGGTTAATATAGTATGTTACTTTTATAACTATTTTCGTTATTTTAGAGGATTCGTTTAGTGGAACGAAAGTTGGATTACAATCAATGATTAGAAGGACTGTTTAAATAAATGTTCAGTGAATTTATCTATTTTTTATTTTCAGTGTAAGATTAGATGGAGTAATTTTGTAAGTTTTATATTTGTAAGTTAATATTGAGATCAATTTTTTTGTCAATTGTTGAATGGAACATTCAACAAGCGACCACTTTGTATAAAGTAACGTTAATAAAACATCGGGTTGTGCTGCCAAGACTAAATTAATGAGCTTTTGGTTTATTGGAACATATTTACTTCTTTAAAAAAAAGGTGAAAGCCTAATGGTTTATAAGTTTGAGAGTTCGGTTTTCAATTTTGATATAGTGCTCCGCACTTGACCGGTTAGCCGTTTTAAACAATTCGAATAATTTCTACGTTTAACCGTTTAGACATTTAACTTGTAGAAAAGTTCATTTTTTTATGTAAACTTTAGTTCAGGAAAATTCATCAATTTGATTGGATTTTTATTTCATTCCTGACTGAAAAATGTTGCTTGGTTGATAATTCAACTCTTTTGTTGAAAATTTAATTATTTCGTTGAGAAGTCCTTCTTTTTTGGTCGAAAATAAATTTTTTTGGTTGAAAATTTATTTTTTAGTTGAAAATTCATCTCTTTAATTGAAAATCTAACTATTTTGTTGAAAATTCTTTCTTTTTTTTATTGAAAATTAATCTGGTTGAAAATTCATCTTTTTTAATTAGAAATTCATGTCTTTAGTTGAAAATG
>CAKNXH010061777.1:403603-438036 GCA_932178445.1 Andricus quercusramuli
AAAAAATTTAGAAGTATAAATTAAAAAAATGATAAATATTAATAAAAAATTTTTAACTCTTTAATATTGAATATTCTATCAGATTTTATATTTAAAATGTTACGATATTAGAATTTTGGTCTTTAAATATTAATGGTCAGAGAAAGGTCTGGCAATTTTGAAAATTACATTTTACGGTCACACTGAAATCGTCTTTCAAACCCTGAAATTTTAGTATTTATAGATCAATTAGTTCTATGTCTTAAATCTGAGAATGAAATCTGAGCAAGGTTTGGGCAAGTTTTCCGCACGTAAGACAAATTTTCATTTTTCCAGAATACTTTCGTAATTTTTAAATTTATTGCGCGCGTATACAGCGCATGCGCACATTTTGACCACTTCGTGGTTTTGACATTTGACGCTTTTGACCAAGTTAATATTTCGGAGTTTTCACCCGATTTTTGAAATACTGGAGTGATTGAGTTAAGAAATGGCAGGCCCGTCCAGGCAGTGAGTAATTCTTCTTTATAATTTTAATTTACTTTTCCATTGCCTCAAAGAACAAGAAAAATATTCGTAAATAAACGTTTCTAACCTCAAATTTCTTCAGTTATAATTACACTATTTAAAACAATGATTAGTTATTTAGTACTTATATTGACATGCCCAGATAAAGGAGGAGGCAATTCTGCCGCGGAATTGTAGTTTTCTTTTCCGTTATCTTCAATGATAAAGGAAATAGTAGGAATACAAGTAAACGATGTAAAATGTTGTGTTTATTTCTAACCTCAACTTTTCGAGGCTCGATGCTTCCGAGAAAAACATAAAATAATTTGTTTAAAACCTCACATTAACACAATTTCTTCAATGTAATTCATCCTTTCGTTTCTGTGAATTACAAAAAAAAACTTTAAATTCTAATTTTTCCATTATTATAGACAACTAAATTATTTTCAAAAATATTTTATACCAATTACGACTTCTTCCTTATAATAAACGAAATATTCTAAACAATTTAAGGGCTTAAACAAATATTTTTCATAAAAGTTTTATTCAAGAATTGCATTTTTTTTAAAGTCGTGTTTTTGACATTTGAAAATTTCAAATTTAACGTACTCGCCTGAAAATTCAAATTATTTGAAAAGTACAGAAGAGTTTTTGAGAAATTAATTATAGATATATTAATGCTGAAAAATTAATTATAAGGGAAGTATATTAAAGTGTGGCAAATTTGATATAATTTGAATTGTATGTCCCAAGAAATTTTATTTTAGTTAAACGAAAAATTGGAATATTTTCATGTAAAACGATTGATAAATTTTAGTGTATTTTTATTATGAAAAAATATTTTTTTAAACATAAATTTTATTCTGGAAACATATTATTGGTTTTCAGGATTTGAAGAAAAATATATTTGAATTTTACAAACCTTACAAATAACTTTTAATCTAGATCAAAGGATTTCAAAGGATTTGAAATATTTTAGAGTATTTTTGAAGATGCCAAAGCATTTTCAAGAAAAAAACATTTTTTCAACGAATTGCCAAGGACTGCAATGATATTAAGGAATTTAACCAAATTTGCGTGGGATTTAAAGAATTTAAGAAGATATGAAACGATTTTATAGTACCTATAAGTATTCAGGATATTTTAAAAGATTCTAAGGGATTTAAAATGATTTCAAAAGATTTTAGGATATTTTGAAAAATTGCAAGTAATTTTCAAGAGGTTTAAAAACTATTAAGATATTTCAACAGATTTAGAAAGGGCTACAAATATTTAAGGGTATTTTTAAAGATTCCAAGACATTTTCAGAATATTACAAAATTTTGATGGAATTCCCAAGGACTGAAATAATATCAAGGGATTAAAAAAATGTTCATGGTATTTTAAAAAATCTCGGAAGATATGTAACGATTTTATGGTACCTATAAGGTTCGAGGATATTTTAAAAGATTCCAGGGGATTTTAAATGATTTGAAATATTTTAGGGTATTCTTAAAAATTCCAAGAAATTTTCAGGAGCTTTAAAAAGTTTCAAGGGATTTCAAAAGATTTCAAATATTTTAGGGTATTATAAAGGATTTCACAAGGAATTTTAAAGATTTTAGCGTATTTCTAAAACTTCGAAGAAATTTGTAAGAGTTCTAAAGCATTTGAAATGTTGTAGGGTATTTATAAAATTTCCAATCTTTATCAAAGAGATTGAAATATTTTCAAGGAATTTCCAAGGATTTGAATTATATTAAGGGATTTTTAAAAATTTCATAGAATTTTAATGAATTTTGGAAGAACTATTTTATACGAACTACAAGCTTTTTGGATACTTGAAATGATTTCAAACAATTTGAAATATTTTAGGGTATTTTTAAAAATTCCAAGACATTTTCAAAAGCTTTAAAAAATTGCAAGGTATTTCAAAAGATTTCAAATATTTCATGGTTATTTAAAAGATCCTAAGTTATTTTCAATTTATTTAAGTAATTTAATGGAATTTCAAAGGATTTGAAAAATCTTAGGGTATTTAAAAAGATTCCAAGCAATTTTCAAGAGATTCACAAAAATTCAAGGGATTTCCAAAGATTTTAATGTTTTAAGGGATTGAAAAAAGTATTCATGCCGTTCTAAGGAATTTTCTAGAATGTCAGAAGATATAGAACGATCTTACAGGTCCTATAAGGTTTCAAGATATTAAGAAAGATTCCAAGGGTATTTTAATAAAAAGGTATGCAGGTATCCAGGATTTCAGGAAATATCAACAGATATCATAGAATTTCATGGGATTTTATAATATTTTAATGGATTTCAAAGAATTTATTCACAACAATTGAGGGATTTCATAGGGTTTCAAAAATATGAAGAGATTTTCAAATATTGTTTGCAATTCATTTTAATTCATTTGGAATTCACCCTTGTATTCTTATTGATTTATCCTGATTTTTTTTAATTCCGTAAATTCCTCAAAATTCACTCAAATTTTACTGAAATCAATGGACTTTTTTAGATTAAAAAAAATGTGCAATTAATTTGAATTTTACTTGAAGTGTTTCGAAGTTTTATGACTCGAATTTTTTTTTAATTCAAAAGAACTTCAGTCACATTATTAATGGACATTAGTCACTTTTAGTCAGTTTTTGGACTGGAAATAATTTTTCGGTTTAAATAGGTCACTTACTTGAAGTAAATTAGGCTGTGGTGGCTTTGAGAATAATTAACTAATTAAATTACAAATTGTTTTATTCCATTTATATATATGAAAAGATTTTGAAAATTTGAATTTTGAAAATTAGGTTTTGCGATCATCCTGATTCTAATATCTATTTTATAAAAGTTAAAAATTAAAAACTGCAAATACAAAGCGGGTTTATATAAATTAGAAATTCCAAATCTCTGTTTTTCAAAAATATCCTTATTTAAAACGTTACATTAAAAAAATGACAGTTGAAAAAATTAAACAGAATTTTGTATCAAATTCAAAGCTTTTCGAATCTAGATTTAAAAAATTCTTCCCGTCTAAAGTTAATAATTCCAACTAATATTCAATACATTTTTTATTCCAGATTTGGACTCCTTCTTCCAAAAAAGGCTCAACTATCAACTCCCAAAAAAGCCAACATTTTCGGCGACGACAGCGATTTGGACGAAGATGATGGCGTCGATTGGGTGAAAAAAAGTTTGCAAGCAGAAGGCGAGAAGAACCGAGTAAAAAAACAAGCGCGTTTGGATGCAGAAAGAGCTTTAGAAGAAGATCCTACAATTTACCAATACGATGAAATTTACTCAGAGATTCATGTAGACCCGAAGCAGAAGAAAGCAGAAAAGAAAAAAGAGGGACCAAAGTACATCAAAACATTGCTTCAAGCAGCGGAAAAGAGGAAAAAGGAACACGAATTAAGAATCGAAAGGATGGTTCAGAAAGAAAGGGAAGCTGAGGGAGAAATGTTCAAAGACAAAGAAAAATTCGTCACTGCTTCTTACAGAGCGAAACTCGAAGAAATGAAAAAACTTGAGGAAGAACAAAAGGAAATGGACAGGCTCGAAACTATCGGTGACGTTACAAAACAAGGCGATGTTTCTGGATTTTATAGACATCTTTACGAACAGACATTCGATAAAGCGAAAGCTGACGTTAAAAAAGAATCAGTCAGCAAAGAATCCGAAATTAAAAAAGAACCAGAGGAAGATAAGGTTGAAAAAACGGAGGAAAACCTTGACAAGGACGATTCTTCAGTTAATGATTCGAGTTCAGAGGGAGGTGAAGAGCATAAGAAAGAAGCTGTAAAGATTCTTGCGAGAACCAGGAAAGTGAAACAATATCGACAAAGGGTTGTTGAAAAATCGGAATCGGAACCGGAAGATGACGAAGAAAAAGAAGGAACCGGGAAAGAAGAGAAAGAAAAAGATATAAATTATAAGGGAGAAGCTAGACTGCAAGATAAAAAGGAATCAGGAAAAGAAAAAAGGGAGGATAAAAATAGTCGAAAACGAAGTTTAACTCCAGAAGTTAAAGAAAAGGATAAAGAAAATGAAGATAAAAATAAAGAAGAACTTGAGAATGGATCGAGTAAGAAGAAGAAAGAGGATGAGGAAAAGCCCAAGCGAAAAAAAGCGGAAAGAAGAGTGTCTATTTGGGTGAAAAGGACAGTGGGGCCAGTTTTCGATGATGCTTTGCAAAGGTATTATGCTAGGAAAGCGATGAGGGTGTCCGGGTCTTAGATTTTTTTTTATAAAAACTATTTTTCTGGAGTTGTAGGATTTGCAATTTAAAATCGAGTTAGATTAAGAAAATGTAATTCAATGGAGAATAAATATTAGTGTTTTGTTTAATTTAAAACAATGACAATTTTATTTATAAAAACTCATCTTGATTTTTTAGTGGATTCGTTCTGTTTAGTTAAAAAAAAAGTCGAAATATTTTCCATAGCAGCCGGACTAGGAAGGTCGAGACAAAATATTTTATTTTGTAGTGAATCGTGTTTATTCTGAAATTAAAAAAGAAATGAGCAAGGCTCGGATCATGCAAATTTTTCGACTCTAAAAAGAATACGTTCAATCGAATTTTTCACGTTTTGTTCAGAGTTTCGCTGTACTCTGTTTCAATTTTAATTACAGTGAAACTTAAAGAAATAAAATTTAACATTAGAGAAAATTGTACCATTTTAATTAGGAACATTGTAAATTGAATCATTTTTCATAGAAGGTTCATACTTGGGAAATTTTAAATTAAAAGCGTCCGAAATTGAACAATTTCGAATTTCGTGAATCTGTATTCGAAGCCTTAATTTCTTCAAATTGCAAGAAAGTTGGAAATTTTAAATTCAAAAACGTTCAAAATCCATACACTTCAAATTCAAGTACAGTCTTCACATTCTTTCCTCTATTCCCCCTTTTCCCCTTGTTTTGATAATTAATTCGTCTTTTTTCCTTGTTTCCAAGAAACTTCCCCTTTTTTGTTTTTTTGCATAATGCGAACTGAATTAATAGAACCCAAGAAGAAAATCAAACTTTTTTTGTTAAAAGTTCATAGCACTGAAGTTATCTAATGTAACATATTTTACTGTACTCTTTTTGTGTACAAGTTCGACTATTTTGTTAAACATTTACTTACTTTGTTGAAAATTCTATTGTTTTGTTGGAAAGTCACCTTTTTTAGTCGAAAATTTGACTGTTTTTTCGAACATTCGCCTTGGATGGAAAATTCATACTTTTGGATTGAAAATTCTTCTTTCTTGGTGGAAAATTAACGGTTTTGTTGAAAATTTAACTGTATTCTAAAAAAATCCTATTTCTGGCATAAAAATTCAAGTATTTGGTTAAAAATTCATCTCTTTTGATTGATAGTCCAACTATTAAGCTGTAAATGGAAATTTTGGGTTAAAAATTATTATTTTTTTGTTTAAATTGAACTGTTTGGTTAAAAATTTATCTTTCTTAGTTGAAAACGATTCATTCGTTAAAAATTTAATTTTTTAGGCTAATAATTCGACTGTCTTCTAGAAAATTCATCTTTTTGGCTTGAAAATTCATCTATTTGGTTGAAAATGCAACTGTTCTTGGTTGTTACTGAATCTCTTATATGGAAATTGGAATATTTTGTGCAAAAATAATATTTTTTGTTAAAAAATTCAATTGTTCTGTTAAAAATTCGTCTTTTTGACAAAAATACGTCTGATTGGAAATTCATACTTTATGGTGGTAAAGTCATTTTTTTGTGTGTAGAAAATTAATTTTTTTAAATTCGCCTCTTTTGATTAAAAGTTCAATTATAGTCAAACCTGGATTTAGCGTCGGTTTTCGGCCTGACAGTCGGCTTCAATCCAGGCTCTCCGAACGTAAACAGTCAGGGGCGTATGAACCGTTTCCAGTGGATTTCACTGCGTGGTACAAAATATTTTGAAAATTGGGTTTCTGAGACAGAGACAAGGGTCAAATAAATATTCAACGGAAATGAGGAAGAGAGTTTGCTGTTACACGTGAAAATAAATGTGTTTCCTGCTTGCGTACTTTAAACGTTTGCGGGCCGTTGAGCATCTCGTCTAAAAGGATAGCTTTCTTTTGAATAATCGATCCAGATACATAATGATGACGCAGTTCATAACCAGACATACGAAGAAGTTATTTAACAGAAAATCACTTTCTTTAATAGATACTAGATTAACTTTCCACGAAAACACAGGTTTTACAATTCTCACGTCAACAGTTGACAGTTGGAGGCTGGGACAACGATGCTTGAAGTCGATCGGACCTCTCGTTCTACCATGTGAGATAGACAGAGATGATCCGATTTTATTCCACTGGCAGATCTTTTTGAAATGATCACACTCTCTATCTCTGTCTAACCAATACTTCTTTCTTGTTTTCTTTGTCGAATTTAGCGCAACGCTCCTGTTTTGTCACGTCTGAGTGAGTACCGCAACTCCTCTCATCCATCCCTGCTGCGCGGTGTCGATTCTCGGAAACGCTAAATAGAGGCTCGCTAAATCGAGGTTTGACTGTGTTTTGTTGAACGTCTAACTGTCTTCGAGAAAATTCCTCTTTCTGGTATGAAAATTCAAGTATTTGGTAAAAAATTAATCTTTTTATTTTGTATGCAATTTAATATTGTTAAAATTAAAAATTAAAATAAACGGAGTGTCTCGTCATCCCGAAATTCGAGATGAGTTGTCCAATATTTTTCATAAGCTTGGCTAGTCTTCCCGAATTTTGGTTATTATTGAATCTCTTTTATTTGAAAATTCAATTATTTTGTTCAAAAATAATCCTTTTTGATAACAAATTTATCTGTTTTGTTGAAAATTAGTCTTTCTGGATAGACAATTAATTTGTACGCATTGAAAATGCATCGTTTATGGTGTTAAAGTAATCATTTTTGGTTAAAAATTAATTTTTTGTTGAAAATTCGTCTCTTTTGATTAAGAGTTAAACTATGTTGTTAAAAATTTAACTGTCTTCTGAAGAATTCTTCTTTTAAGTATGAACATTCGATTGTTTGGTTAAAAATGCATGCTTTTCGTTAGAAATTCATCTCTTTCGATTCATAGTCCAACTACTAGGTTTTAAATGGAACTGTTGGGTTAAGAATTGATTTTTTTTTTTAATTTCAATTACAGTCAAACTCGGTTCAGATATTCTCGGTTTTGGGGCTGACAGTGGTGACCTGACCTTGCTCAACCGAACCGGATATAAGCCCACTCCGAACGTAAACAGTCAGGGGCGTATGAACCGTTTCTGGTGGATTTTACTGCGTCGTGAAAAAGATTTTGAAAATTATTTTTCTTTTATGGAGACAGGGGTAAACTGCATATTTAACGGAAATGAGGAAGCAAGTTTGCTGTTACGCGTTAAACTACACTGAGTGAAGAATTCCCGTGTTTTTCGGGTTTACACCCCAATAGTTTGGGTGGTTTCTCTTTTTTTGTTGCTTCACACGAAGGTTTGGTGCGCTTGCACTACTGTGATGTGCGATCACCCCAACCATTCGAGTGCTCACCCGAAACAGCAGCGGCCGAAGTGGTGGGGCGCCCGCCCGAATAGTGGGGGAGCTTGCACAAATTATTCGGGAGATTCGTGTCGTGAACCGCGTAGGATGTTGCGCGTTCGACGTTTGCGCATGTTCGCTAATGGCCGCAGCTGATGAACATCAGGCTCTTCCCGAATAAGGATTCCCGGATAAGAGAAATATAAAATATTATTCTTTCTCTAGAATTATTTCTGTATACCGGGATGAACGCTTTTATTGAAATTTTACATTTGATTTTTCGACTCACGCGTCTATGGACAACAAGGGTTTTGCAAAGCAACGTTGCTTGTACAAGAGGTGGCGCCTAAGTGGAGCCCTCTAATACTTTTGGTTCTCTTGATTAGTAATTGTTATTTCAAATTATTGTGAATAAAAAAAGATATTTATTGTTATTTGCGATTGTTAACAATTATTTAAATCTAATATTATCTCCGTATTAAAGAATAGGACAATGTCCACTTAGGCGCCATCTCTGTGCGTGGCCTATTCGGTCCTGCCTCAACGAAGGAGGCGAGCAGCAGACCAGCCGAGAACCGTGATCGTCGATTAAAATTGAGCTCAGATTCGATTGAACACTTTTAATCATATCTCGGGCACCCATGAAGATTTTTCAAGTTTTCTTGGCTCAAATTAAAGACAAGATTTTAGGCTCGATGTCGTATAATTTTCAGGTCCTTGAAAAAATTCCCCTGGGTCGTGCTAAAAGTTGAAATTGAGGTAGAGAATTTGAGAAAATCTTGAATTTTTTTTCGAACTTCTCACTTGCTGCATTATTTTCAGAACCACTAGACGTGGAATTTCATTATCTTTCCAACTGTTTTTTAAAAAATGCCCTATCTTAATTTTTCGCCGAAATATCGTGGTTCGAAGTCAGCAGTGATTTTTAATAGCGCTCACAAGAGTCGTGCGCACAATTTCCGACGGCAGTGTACATAAAGAGATTTCCTTTTCACTTATTTTGTTGTTGCATAGTTTGAATGGACATAAAATCAATACCTTCACATTATGATGAGAATGTAATAATTCCTTATTTTCTGTGCGATCAAAGATTGAATCTTCGATTTTCCCAAGAAAATTCAAAAAGTTGTCATGGCATTCTTGTAGGCTTTCAAAGAGTAACGTTTTTTTCACTCGACTTTTTTTCATATTGTGCTTTCTTTCGCTTAAAATGTTAATTTTTTAGGGGTGGGGGGATTTTTAAAATACTATAACTCTGACAATTTTATTTTTATCGAAAAAAGTCGTGAAGTTAAATTGTTCGAATTTTTGAGTGCCAAAGCACAATCCAATCTGATTAGTCTTACAAAATCGAATCAAGGATTAGGCGCAGTGCTCTCCCAGGGCGGACACCCTTGCTTATTTATCAGCAGAACCCTTAGTAAAGCAGAAGAAAGCTACAGCCCCTCAGAAAAAGAATTTTTAGCTATAGTATGGGCAATGAAAAGGTTATTTCAATACTTGATAGGAAACAAGCTCAAAATCCAAACTGATCACAAAGCACTCATTTGGTTACACAATGTCAAAGACCCTAGTTCGCGACCAGCGATATTCAACATTAAGCACTAGACGGAATGGATTTAACTACCATCGATGAGCTATCAGATACTAACATTTTGGGTACACTAGTTAAACGCCCCACTATCATCAATGACGGAATACTACAAAAAAAAAAATGAAATCCCAGTCAGAAGAATGTACGGATCAGTAGAAAGTAACGACGATCCCAATAATTCATCTGGATTCGAAAAACCTCAACAAAATAAACTTTACAATGATTTTATGACATGGTGATTGAACACAACGCAAGGAAGATTAAAAACAAAACGCAAGGCCCTCGGAAAACTTTGCAAAGTAATAAGCAAAGAAGATATGCCAAATTATAATAAAGAAGATTGGTTACGGAAACTAGGCTGGTTCATCGATGAAACTATCAGAAGAAAACTAACATTGATAAGATTTATATTGGATGACCCACTCTTAATACCAAGGAAAAGAAACTGATACAGGAAATAATGGAATACCTATCTAACTTGTATCCCCACTTAGGATTTCACCTATGCTTTAACAATACCCGAGAATTAACGAAAGAAAACAAAAAATGATATCATTAAAGAAGCGCATTTGAAACATCTTAGGGGAAAGAATACCATTGATAAGAGAAGAAAACAGTACAATGGATATAGTTATGGATGAAGACATTAAAAAGTGCGTCAAAACCTGCCCCATCTCTCAAGTCCAAAAAACCACAAGAATTAAGAACTAAGCTGAGGGAATTATGCCAGACATTCCTTCGAAACCCAATGAAAAAATAGCCGTAGATATATACGGCCCATTACCCGAAACAGTAAGAGGTAACAAATATATACTGAGTCTACAAGATAGATTAGCCTGCTACAGGGTGTTAATCCCGATGGCCAACGAGACATCTAGTTCAATAATAGAAGAGTTGCTCGATCACTACTTCTTCGGAGCACCCAAAACAATCCTAACAGACCAGGGACAAAACTTTTTATCGGAAATGATGCAAAAGTTTAAACAAGCATGACAAATGACTCATGTAAAAACAACAGCTTTTTATCCACAGTCCAACGGAAACATCGCAAGCATGCACTTCACCCTAGGGAATCTAATCAAGACAAGCATCTCAGAAAGAAGCAATGAATAGGATGACAACTTGAAAATTTTAAACTTTGCAATCAACACAATGAAGAACCAAATAACAGGATTTTCACCCTTTCAACTTATGGTAGTGTGTTCACCAACCCTGACGTATCCGGAACTAGTGAGAAAGTGAAAAAAAACACAAAGAAAACCTACGAAGAGCTAGAGAAAGAATAGAAATGAGAACAGAAAAAACAAAGAAAAGATTCGATTAAAATATGACTCACAAATGCTCCCTATACAAACCAGGAGACACAGTAAAAATTATTAACAATACTTAGTCTAACAAACTAGACCCCTTTCAGAAAGGCTGTTTTAAAGTTATTGACTACTCAGACAATAGTAATGTACGAATAAGAAATAAGGACAAAATTATCCGAATTCATATAAATCAGACAATGCCCTATTTCACAGACGATAACGACACCCTTCTGGACCTTCCTGCTGGCCCTAGCATCGATCATTGATGCGAACTACACCCTCGAGCAAATTCAAGGAAACGTCTACATCGAGGAAATCTCTTAAATATACTTCTTTCATGAAAAGTGGAAAATAGTTATAGTTATCAATATGACATCCACCGAAAACCGGATTCAAGCCATCGACACCACGATTACTCTGGCAGAATTACCCTGTAACAAGAAATGCTCACCTTATTATGAAGTCCAATTGGTTAAGAGCCGCTACAGTAGACCAGCTAGTAAAAACAGTATCCTACACAAATTGTTATTGAAGCAACGTCAGAAAAGAGGATGAGCGAATTTTGTGGGTGATATATCCAAAACTCTGTTCGGAACATTGAGTGAATCCGACATGAAACAAATTAACACCGAATTCGACACAATTTATAGAGATAACAAAGACACAGCTAGCATCCTGTCAAATCACACAAAAGTACTTACATTAATCTCAGACTCCTCGTCAACGGACCATAAATGGATAGCTGCCCAGGAGAATGCCGAAAGACAATTTGTGAGAAACATCATGGATGCTGCAACAAAGGATAGTTTTGTCAACTCAAAATTAGTATAAGCAGCAATATTATTAGATGAACAAACGAGGATATTGAAACAGTGATTAACGCCATAAACGACGGAAAGCACGGGCGAAATTTTAACACCAAAGATGTTGAAAGAAACCATTAGAGAGTTCGAGAGAACTTAACGTACGCGCTATCATTTTGGCAATGAAGAACCTATTTACATACAAAAAAAAATCCTTGAAATCTCTTAAAAGTTTTGAAATCTATGTGAAATCTTTTTGAAATATTTTGGGAATTTTTAAAATCTTTCTTTAATCGTTGTTTGTGAATGATTTTGGATTCTTCAAAATCTTTCTCCAATCTTTATTTATAAAATCTTTTGTGTTCGTTTGAAATTATTTAATCTTCCGAAATTGGTTGAAACCTTTTTAAATCGTGTGAAATCTTTTAAATGTTTTAGAATCTTTGAAAGCCGTCCGTTCATTGCAATCTATAAAATGGCATAGTGTACACCACATTACAACATAAGTTAACCCCTTGTAAACATATTATGTGAATAACTTCTGATTTATATTAATGTTGCTTTATCACAAATTTAGGACTCGTCAGTGACGTTTGGAGTAGCGGAGGACATGCCCCTTATTTTGAGTCAATTAGGGTTGGTGGTGCAAGTATTGAAGTAAAAGATGCCTCCTGGATACCGTTAAATCATATTGTAGGTAATTGCGATAATGGGGAAAGAATCATTCTACTCGGAGATATGAATGGATATAAGAGTGTGGATCTCACTACGTAATCATACATAAGTCAGCTTGTGTTTTTTGTGTGAACTGTGACGTATGATGGTTTTGTGTAGCTCTTCGTCTGGGGTGATCACTAGAGAGATTGATCAGCGCAGCGTCCCGTGTCGGAGCGATGCGATGCGATGTTGCTGAACGAACTTGCTGTTTGAATAAGCATGACGGAAATTCTAGATTAATCTCAAATTTATTCCCTCTCCTAAACACCCCTCACTTACTTGTACCACATGAATTCCTCAATCACCTGTAGTATAAGGAAGCTGGCAGCGGGCGCATTACGCTTTTACCCCAAAGGGGATTTGGTTTAATGATAAAATATCAACATAAAGAAGGTAGTTCACTTTGACTCGCTACTGTATATGTTTTTATTTATTATAATACTTCTTCAAACAATTCTCATACTTTCTACTAATAAATAAGATCTGACTAAACTTTTCATTCGCGCGTAGAAGTGAGGACACTTAAGTATGAAAAAATTGTTTTCATAATCTGAAATAGAAGCATGTATTATTAAAAATAATAAGGCTAATGAGAATATTTTTTAATTGACTAATTTTTTTCCTTACTGAACAGTATGTTTCCAAACACAAGACGAACATGTTTCCGATTGTCACTTTAGAAACCTTCAAACTTCTCATCATCATTATCAATAGTATTTTCTGTACTCTACTCGTTGCAACATACCACCTTGCATCGTATCTGAATAACAAAGATTTGATGGATTAACATTAACCACTATTGTGAAATAAAAGGCCAAGTGAAATAAAAATTGCAACAAAATGATAAAATCCACTCTCTTACTTACACGCTCTTCGTGACATCATTGCTGTGATTTAATAATTGTTGTCCAGTAACTGAATTATACAGTAAATGGATAATTTGTGCGAAAGCATAAGTAGCGTATCTCACAACGAATTCAGTTTCATTTAGTCGCATAATTATCTGTTGAAAAATATTTTGAAGTCAAGAAAAAATTGTTTTGCAAAATATGTTGTTCAAGAAAAGTATTGAGAAAAAATATATGCTGAATTTACCATTGCACCCTGGAAACTCAATAAAACTATTGTTACTCCGATGCACAATAACAATAGGTTCGAGAAACATGAATCAATGCTTTCACAAAACCTATACATATAGAGAAAGAAAATATTATATCATATTCTAACATCTGTACATAAATTTTGTATGAAAAATATCGTGTGAAAATGATGTTAAAAGGCGTGGATAAATAATGAATTAATTTATTACTAACTCAAGTATATTAATATACATTGTCGCACAAGATACCGAATTTTTGAATACATCAATATCTTGAATGGAATCTTCTAAGTAATCACCATGATTATCTAAGACATTTGTGATTGTCTTTAATCGATACCTGAAACCATTGAAAAAACTGTTGACTTTTGTAGAATTTAAGTTGATAATAATTGATCAATTAGAATTGGTCGAAAAACGGTATAGTTAGACATATTATCTAATTATCCATATTTCATTTTTAAATTATTCATCTTTTAACTTTTCAAACTCATAATTTGTTGTAACTATTATAATCTCCAAATTTAAATCAAAAGAAATGGGTCACTAAATCAAATCTGTAAGAATTTTCACTGATTCACAACGCAATAGTTCTGTTTTAAACTATTTAAATCAGGAGCGCAGCGAGCGAATTAACTTATAAGGGGAGGGGGGGAGTATTGTCATGAATTCCAACTCAGTAAATGGAATTTGCCAACTGTGAAGATTTATTGTGTCGAATTACCGGAAAATACCGGAAATGCCGACCAGGCACGACCATTGGGGGGAGGGGGAGGGGGGTCACACCCCTCCCTCTCGCTACGCCTCTGATTAAAATTTTAAAACATAAAATACTTTTAACGTTTCCATTTGAATATTTTTTTAATGTAAACAGGTTCATAGAAGTCTTAATTCTTCAGTTTTTCCACGGTCACTTGGATAAGTGCAAACGTTTATGTGGATACAGTAGAGATTAAATGACGGTGGTCTAATATCTGTTGAATTTGTTTTTTAATAGAGAACACCGATCCCTCGAAATTCGAGTCTAAAATCTTTAACATTTCAGTGACCTTCAGACAATTAGTGCAATAGATTGGAGTTTCACTATCTACATTCTAGCTATTCTAGCTATTTCATGGAACAACTAACTAAATTTTGAGGGCTCAAAAAAGCCATCGCACTACTAATGTCTTGCTTTCTCTGGGAGTTATAACACTTTATCCTTCCCAGGAAGAGAGGAGAAGTTTTCAGATGCCAAAAATGTTTCCTCAGTTTTTGCAGTCGCTAGTTTAGAGAAAGGTACAACAAATTTGGCAGAGTTTGTCGTGATCATATATGACAGGTATTGATGCAATTAATTATTTATCAGGCTTCAGAATTTCTTGACACAATTTTAAAAAAAAATCAGCAACTAATATCTAAAAACGTTTTTTGATTGATTTTAGATTTAGCGTATCGACTAGTGTCAATAGATGTTGTAGAATGCTTTTTACAGGGAAGAACATTCAGCTTGAAACGATTCCCCAAAAGAAAGATGGCCTACAACAGCATATCCTACGCTCCATGTATCAATAAGAAGGGATGTTTAAGACACCTAGGTTGGCTGATAGAAAATTTTCGAAACAAGAAATTAACTATAATACGACTACACTTTGGAGAGCCTACGTGCATACCCAATGAAAGGGCAGAACTATAGGAAATTATCACCGATCCGACCAACTACTACGCAGACTCCAGTTTCCACGAAAGAAGTTTCCATTCCATTAAAGAAGCTCACGGTGATCGCTTGGGAGGAAACAATACTATTAGCAAAGCAAGATTAAAAGCAGAATGGGCACGAATAGTCCATGAAATAAGAAAGGTACGTTAAAGCCTGCCCTATCTGCCAACTAAAACCGGCAGTTCTGATAAGAAACCAGACTATACACTAGGCTCACTAGGGTATTCTAAAAAACTTAATGTTTTTTTTTAATGACGCAACTCCCGAAATATCTCAGCATTTTGTTGACACGCAGGGATGCTTTTCGGGCTATTAACCAGTGAAACCTTGGCACCTTCAAGAGCGCAGATGATCAAGATGATTAGCTTGACAGAATATTCTGGGTATAACCGTCGCAACTCCCTTATAAATCCTCTCTTTCTTTTCTTTCTCCTTGGCTGTTACTTTTTTGTCAGCTGGTGTCAAAAATTCGATAACAAACATGGTTCGTTTCTCGAAGTCAAGGAGAACTATGTCAGGCCTCGAGTGGACAGCAGAAACAATTGTCAAGAATATGAAGTTCCAGTATATGCGGCACTTCTCATTTTCGACAATTGACTATGACTAATGCCGTAAGAGTGACAGAGATGGTAATAAAGCAACTCTTAGTGCTGCATTGTGCCTTTGGATGTACGTCGTTTCCGCATGAGTTGGACAACTTAATAGTATTTGTCCTAGATGCTCGGGGTGTGCATGACATGCTCTGCAGCTATCATCGGGAATGTCTTGGCTAAAAATGTGGCGACGGTATGCTAGAGTAGAAATGACACCATCTTGACATGCCAAAATGAAGCCCTCCGTGCTCAACTTCAATCCGGGTGATCTAAGGAAAGCAAACGTTAGCTCATACGACATTGACTGATCTTCCACATTTCTGTGGAAGATGCCGTGCATCCTCTTGTGGTGGAGCTGTTCGCAGAAGTTTTTCTCCCGTGCTTTCTCAATTTGGGACTTCAGAAGTGAGTATTCCAGATGGATAAGACTTGATGCATTTTGCTCACCCCTGATATTGAAGTCAAGGTCGAGTGTTTCAGTAGTTTCCTCTGCTGCTTTGGACTGAAACGCCCATTTTCTCACTTCTTCGTGTTTCCTGACCATTTTAAGAAGAGGTTCTTGTCCATTTGCGACTATATGTGCTGTACCCAGAATAATCCTGTTGTGAAGACATTCAAGATCCAATATTCCGCGACCACCTTGACGTTAATGTGCATAGCAACCTTTCGGGATCCGATATCGAGGGATCTGAGCTCGTCTTTCGTCCATGGAACTACTCCAAATGAATAGAATACTACTGGGGCGGCAAGCATGTTCGTTGCAGATACTTTGTTCCTCGCCGACAATTCGGAAGGCCATATCCGTCGGATGAGATGTTTGTATCTGCATCGAAGTGTATCATTGTATCATTTATAGATTTCACGTCCTGAATGCGGCTCTGTGGCACGTCGTGGTATATATAGGTTTCTCCAGCGCAAATGTGTCGTATAGCGCTTCTGTCAACGAGCTCAGGATCTTTGGGGATGCCATTAAGTTTTCCTTCCTTCAAATTGACCTTGGCGCATTTCTCTAACCCGAATTCCATTTCAATCTCTTGAGTATACTCTTTGATAATTTTTAGAGCTGGATGTAGTTTTTTTTTATTTCTAGCATAGATCTTAAGATCATCCATGTAACATGCATGAGTGACCTAATTTTTTCGGATACTGTTAGTGATCACAGTATGTTCCACAGATGAAATATTAAATCTGTTTTTCCAAAGCGGCATTATTCTATCTATGCACCTCACGATGTGTGGATGAAATTTTAAGCTTTCCAACAGACAGATGATGAATCTATGGGAGGTTGAATCAAAAGCTTTCCGGTAATCAATCCAGGCCATCGATAGAAATCGCTGATAGGATGCTGCATCTTTACAGATACATTCATCGATGAGCAGTTTCCTCCGACATCCTGCTACGCTTTCTTTGAGCCTTGATGTTCATACATCTTTTTCCATACAGGTCCAATTTTTCGAACAATCCTATCATTTAGGATAGCTGTGAAGATCTTATACAGTGTGTTCAGACAAGTTATTGGCCTGTAATTCTCAGGGTCAGCTAAGTTGCCCGTCTTCGGCAGTAGCACTGTGCGCCCTTCCACCAACCACTCCGGAATAGGCATTTCCGACTTAAGATATGAGGTGGAAATTCGGAACAGATGCTGGTGGGTTGAAGGAAACTTCTTCCATCAGAAGGCCTTGATACCATCTGGTCCCGGAGCGGAATAGTTCTTCATGCATCTTGATACGTTTTTCACCTTCTCGGTAGTGATAGGTGGGCATTCCTCCTCAGGTGTTATGAGGGCATTACACAGCTCCTTGAAGCTATTTATGTTCTTTGAGCCTTCTTCAAGTAGACTTCTCTCCGAAATGCTTCTACCTTCTCTGGTTTGGGCGGATGGTCGACAGTAACTGAATGGTCTCGGAAGAGTTCAGATGGTTCAGATAAAAACGGTTGATTTTCTCTGACCCACCTCTCTCTCTCTGCTCTAGACTTCTCCTAGCGTTAGAAAGTACTTGTATTCTGTCAACACCATGTTGCCTGATGGCCAGTAGCTTTGACTTGTTGATTGTGTGATGACGTACCCGCAGTTCGCCCGCGAACTGTCGAACCTTGCCCTGCCTATCTTTCTGATGAGTTGATGTATTCGTGTTTTGGTCTTATGATCAAACGTTGTTTCTGTTTTACTGTTTGCATCTGCCAAAGGTCTCGCTGCATTGTACAGACCACAATTGATAGTCCAGAGGTCGGATTCTTCGGAAAAATCTCCACGAAGCTCCAGTTCCGACAGATCTTTGGGCTTGGGAGAAACCTGAATTTCTCTGGGTCCTGAAGCATCGTTCTTCCTCTATTGGATGTCTGTTCGAGGTTGGTCTGAGTGTCGCCTCTCTTGTCGCCGGCTTGTTCTGGCTGCGGTTGAGTAGGTGCTCCGCATATATAACCCCTTTCCCGGAGGTCCTCGGCACGGTTTAGCAGACGTTCCTGCGAAAAATTCCAGAGCTCTTGGTGTTTCTCGCACCATAGAGGCAGTCGCGCGGTGTAAACTTTTCGTTCATGGGCCATACTGGCATCATATCACTCCAGCAGGTCGTTCCTGAGTCAATCCGTCCACTTAAAGGTAATGAAATTCTGCAGCTCAATCGCATCGACTCTGTCTTTATTGGCTCCCCCAACTGTAGGGTAGTCGGCATTGTTGTCCGACCCATTGTCGGGAGCCTTGCGCGTTCGATTGTTTTGAACCGCTCATACTACAACTATGTTTGGCGTTATCATTGTTGTTCCCACGATCAGCTAGGGAAAAGGGTTCGTCCATTCTTGTAGAGCCCCGCATGCAAAGATATTCGATTTTTATGGTGAAAACCATGACAAATTCATGAAAATCCTGGGTTTTTGCTTTTATCTCACTGAATAATAGAATTTAAAAAAAAGCTCCAAACAAAAGTTGTAGATATACTCAAAATACACCTTTTGCATGTCACAAAGTTTTTCTGAAAACCCAATACTTAACGGCAAACGTAGGAAAAAAGGTTAAACAACCATCGCAGGGTCTCTCTAGGAGCAACTGGCATACATGAAAATGACACCGTCTTCCAGTAGAACCACGGTGAATCACACCTATGGCCACGTCTCACGACCGAAAAATGGGTGGCCACAGACCATGGCGGAATCACAACAGTCCTGCGAAATCCTCGTGTTTATTGAGGACATGAAGCGACCCAAGGATGACAGATTTCTGCATCCATCTCACAAGTGCCTTAGCATATTTTTGACACGCGGGTATGGCTCTATGGTTACGAACCAGTGATAGTTTCGCACTTCTGAGAGCACCGATCATAAGGAAAATTACTTCAACTGTGTATTTTGAGTACAGTCCTTGCAGCTCCATTTTTCGGTCTTGTTACCTTTCCTACTTTACCTTCTCCTTTGCAGTGATGTTGTAGTTAGCCGGAGCTGAGAAATTGATCACGAGTATAGATCATTTCTCGAAGTCTTGGAGAACGATGTCAGGCCTCGAGTGAGCAACGGAGAGTGCTTTTCAGAAAATCGTAGTTCCAGCAAATTTAGCATTTCTCGTTTTGGACAATTGACTCTATCTCCCTTCGAGCGTTCAGCAGGGCATTATAGCTGACAATACTGTAAGAGCGAAAAAGATGGTAATAAAGCACTCTTAGGGCCGCATGATGTCTGTGAAGATATGTCGTTCCCGCGTGAGTGGGACATCCGGATAGTATGCATGCGAATATGAAACCCTCTGTACCTGAATTAAAACCTGATGATCAGAGGAAAGCAAAAGTTTGCTCCTGCGACAAGGACTGATCTTCTATGTTTCGGTGAAAGTTCCCGTGCATTTTTTTGTCGAGTAGCTATTGGCGAAATTTTTGAACCCCTGCTTTCTTTAATTCGGCTTTTAGAAGCGAGGCATGTAGACGGAGAAGTGCACTTTCCTCACTTCTGATGTTCAAAATCAGGCCAACGGACTCGGCCGCCTTCTACGCGGCTTAGTGAAGAAACGCTCCTTTCCCTGGCGAAAGTATCGGATAGGAATTCCTTCCAAACCAATCCAAAATCATCCGAATCATTCCGGAATCTATATCCGAACCAATCCGAGTTAATTCGAACCAATCCGAATTTTTTTTTACATTTCGTTCGATCCAAATCGGTCAAAAATTAATCTGACTCAATCCGGTTCAATCCGAACTTCCAATCCGAATGAATCAGAAAACAAATTTTCAATCCGAATGAATCCGAACTCGGATTGACCAAAGACGATTTTCAATCCGAATGAATCCGATTCAATCCGAACTCGGATTCATTCGGATTGAAAATTTGGTTCGGATTCCTTCGGATTGGAAGTTCGGATTGAACCGGATTGAGTCGGGTTAATTTTTGACCGATTTGGATGGAACCAAATGTAAACAAAATTTCGGATTAGTTCGAATTAACTCGGATTGGTTCGGATACAGATTCCGGATTGATTCGGATGATTTCGGATTAGTTCGGAAGGAATTCCTATCCGATACTTTCGCCAGGGTTGCCAACCATCTTGTGGTTCCTGACCATTTTTAGGAGAGGATCTTTGCTATTTACAACTATGCAAGCTGTACTGAGAACAATTCGGTTATAAAGACATTGAATATTCAGAATTCCACGTCGGCCTTGACGGCATGAGATGCATAATAGCGGAACAGAAGAATTGATATGCAAGTTCTTATGCATATGCTTGATCTTACGCGTAGCGATATCAAGGGTCGCAAGCTCGTTCTTCGTCCATTGAACAACCCCAGACGAGTAAAGTAGAACCTGGACGGCATGCATGTTAGTCGCAGATATATATATATATTCTTCAACGCCGGCAGATTTGAAGACCAAATTTGCCGAAGAAGATGCTTGTATCTGCTCCGAAGAGACTCCTTCGCTGATGTTACGTCCTGAGAGCGGCTTTGAGGCACGCCCAGGTATGTATAGACCTCTTCAGTATCAAGATGTCTAATAACACTCATATCCACAAACTCAGGGTCCTCGGGAACGCCAGTAATCTTTCCTTTCTTCAGGTGAATCTTGGCACACTTGTCCAATTTAAAATCCATACCAATCTTTCCTGTCTAGTGTGTACCCCTTGACGACATTTAAAGCAAGTTTAGGTTTGCTTGCACGAGAAGCATAGATCTTCAGGTCATCCTTATAAAATACATAAATAACATTATGCTCGCGATGATTAGTGTCGCCTCAGAGCTATCCAGGAAAATTGCGTAGGGCGAAAGATAGAGGCAAAAGTGTGATACAAAAGAACAGAGAGATTATGGTATCGGCCTGAAAGACGCAACTCTGGAAGGTGACGTGGCTAGTTGTCACAGGATAATTTCCATATGAGATAGTAAATCTTGTTTTCCAAAGGAGCATCAATCTTTGTGCATCTCACTATGTGTGGATGAACTTCCAAACTTTTCAACAGACAGAATCGAAAGCTTTCCGATAGTCCATCCATGCCATTGACAGGACTTGCTGATGGTTAGCTGCGTCTTTGCAGACGCATCTGTCAATTAGTAGGTTCTCTCGGCATTCTGCTACACCTTTTTTCAAGCAACGTTGTTCGTACATCTCTCTCCACACAGGCTCAATCCTTCGAATAATCCTGTCGTTTGGGACAGTTGTGAATATCTTTTACAGCAATTATACAATATACATACAATATGATTGATGTATGATATATATAAAATACGATTCTTTTATCTTGAGACATTGAAATATCTCAAGAAATACGCATCTAACGAAAAAAATGTAACTAAGAAAAACTTTATATCCTCGAAGGTGAAAAGCGACCCCGAAAAAATTTACCCCGCACGGTTTCAGGGAAAATTATCGGAATCCACATAAATCAAGACATGGCCTGACAAGCCACAAATCCTTTCCCTGTTTAACCAGGGTTCTTGGATTAGGGCGATTCCTGTCTGCACCACCGACATGCGTCTGGCTAGAACCGCCGAGGCGCCTTTGCTGTGGTGCAAATTAATCTGCGTAATGGAGATTTCCGTCTCAGCCATTAAGAGGCTATTTTGGGGCATTTCCGGACGCTTCTGGGACCTCTGCGGATCCCAGTTGGGTCGCCCAGAAGGTAACCCTACTCGCCCCTAGATAGAAACGATAATCTAGAGCCGCAAGGGCTCTGATCGAGGGTTCAGGAAGTTCAACAACTAGAATCCAGCCTCTCCCCTTCGGCCTGGATCCCTGCTGTCGGAAAATACTTTCCAAGAATGAGTTCGCAGGGACGGGTTCTGAAAGCTCAGGCGCCCCGAAACGGTCGCCGGATTTTCGGGGTTACCGGGAATGAATGCGGTCGCTCTGCGGTACCTTTGCAGACACTCCATCCCCGTCCAGACCTTCTTTTAGCCTGAACGTTGGGGTTTTCTCGACAATCCAGTCTCGCGACCAGATGTCAGCGGCCTCTACAACGATGGCTCCCGACCTGACGAAGATGTCGTTGAATCTGGGGGCGCGTCCCTCGCGAGGTAACGCGTCAATCCCTTTGAGATTTCATCCCTCAAACTGTCCAAGTCCTCAAGAGTCAGACATTTATCAGGATAACCCGACGCAACGACAACCCTCACCAGGGCGTTGTTGGCCATCTGTGCGATAGCAAGACCCTGTGTTACCAGGGCCTTCTACCATTTCAACTCCCTGTTTGAGGAGTTTCTCCGGAGCCCTTCTTCCTCTTGCCTATAGAATGAGCCTGAGGAGTCGCTCCGGGTAAATTTTCCGCAGCCACTCCCCCTGTGAGGAGCCTTGGCTGCTGTTTGCGAGCCTCGCATTACGGTCTCTCTTTCTTTGTGCTCCACAACGGCGCCTCTTCCTTACAGAGAGTTCCGTTAGTTGCACTCCCACGGCTTCGACATTATTGTCTCCACCATCTTCACTATTTCGCACCGCCTCTGGTGGGTTGCCCCTTGTGGAGCCTCCCACCTTTGGCGGTGGTTTGGGAGAGGGACCCGAAGCGGAACCATCTTCGTTTGTGTTTTGTAATTTTGATTTGATGGGTAACATTTCTGTTTTCCACGAGAAGCTAGGGAAGTAAGAAACACCCCCTACAGAGCCCCGCTTGTAGGCGGCGGGTCTACATACCGGGATGTCAAAGGATTTGTTAACCCTGGTACCATTCAGCTCTCGACACGGTGATAACATCTTAGCTTGCCCGTGTAGAAATTTGGTCATGGCCCAAACAGGGTCCAGGCTTGGCAAAACTAGGCCCTGGCCTGGCGATCTAGCCTGGGCCAAGCTTGAATGAAACGCCAAATCTGGCCAGGGCCAGGTTATATTGCCAGGCTCGATCGCCCAGCCTGGCCCAGGCTTGGCCCTAGCTTATTATCGATTCCTAGCCATTTTTAATTTTTTAATTAAAAATTGAAATTAAGGAGAAATTTTGTTCATTCAAGTTTGAAGTTAACAAATGAATATGTAATATTTAAGAATCGAAAAAAAATCAAAACGTCAATTCATAAAGTCACTCATTCGATTTGCGCGTCCTAAACTTTCTACCACCTTTCTGCGTCATCATCATCATCTATATACTATAATTTTTTTATTTACGTCAGCCATATTTTTTTATAAATTAAATTCTTAAACATCATTACATAAATTAAAAACATATTTACACTTGATAATTCGACGAAAAAGTTTTCTCAATTTGAGGTTAGAAGTTACGTGTAATATTAATGTGAAAATATTATTCAGAATTAATATAAGTACTTACTCGCACTTACACCGCGTAAATATGGGATACTGCCGAGTGCTCGATGCCTCCGAACTCTTAGAATGCTTTTTATTTTAGGCATTTTGATCAATTTAATTTCAATGATGATTTGTATTTTGTTCATCGACCATCATCAATCAGCACCATCACCACTATTCTCAATCACTCACACACAAATTTATAAGTTCAGTTTGGCTCAAACTATCACTCAAATTACTGGTTAAGATACTTTACGAATTTTTATTTATACAAAAATCCGCCACTTTGTAAAGATTTACATTCGACACTTGCAAGTAATGAGTAAACAAAGAGAATAGTACTGCGCCATCTGTCGTCAATTTTTGGATCTTTGACACTAGCTGGGCCCAAGCTCGAGCCATTGTAAAATTCGAGCTAGATCCAGGCTAGGGGCCCCCAGCCTGGCCCAAGTCTGGAACCTGGAAGAAACTTGGCGATTTCTGCACGGGTGGGAGCATGAGAACTCGCGCTCTCGATATTCCAGTGGACTTTGCCATTACCCCCTGGAAGGACCGCTCCTTAGTTTGAGTCTCATCGATCAGAGTCCGTCAGTTCCCCAGAGTAGCCGTACCTCGCGATATAGCCCCTCAGGTTCACATATTCCAGGTCTGTGGTAAATGAACCATGTACCTTCTGCATAAAGAAAATTGTATTCCTACTCGTGACGGATACATAATCATATCGACAGTTATGAACACTAGCACTCTGATAACTGGCTAAAACTACTAGATGTACAATGATTTCGACAAATCAGATTTACCCAGGTATTTAGAGAATAAAAAAGATATGCCATAAATGTAACCTACGATGTCAAATACGAAAATCAAGATGACAAACTCGAAAGATAGCTAATACAGTATGGACGACACTCAAAATGTATCAGATCGAATATCAACGAACAGGTGAATTAAAACTTGGAAAGAGATTAGTGTGGAATGGATTCAATATTTGGGCTTCGTGTCGATACCTTGTATTGTATTATCTGAGTTATACAGAAGCGGAATACAAAACGCACTCTCTGAATGTATCCCTTTGAAAATCAGCTTCTTTTGTATGAGGAATAAAAACGACGTATAACCGGATGTAGATTGAAGAAAAGCAGAGTCTGAACATCCGGAAAGTCTGTACGATTTTGTATGTTTAAAATACGGCCGAGTCTATAGGTCTAAAGGTCTAAAGGCGAGGCAGAAAGAATACTTTTGTAAATTTTTGTTATTGCTGTTCTTCTCCATGTTCCATTGTAATTTTGATATTATTGACATATCGGCATGCATTTTTTGTTGCAGGTTATTATAGCCAAGAGTAACATAGGCGTGTTAAGATTCGGACCTGGTTTTTTTACCTGTATTGGATATCTCGGTCAATTATCCACTAACTTCCACGAAATATCTTAGAATCAATGAAAAATCAGTATAAAATAAGTTTCAGGGTAAAAATTAGGCATAAAAATCTTCTCGCTGTTTCTCGCGCTTCGTGCTCGATAATATATTTATCTCGCGTTTCGCGTTTGAAAAAGTGCTTACCTCGGGCTACGCGCTCGGCCTTTGTACTTTCCCCATATTTGTGCACAAACTTTTTAAAGCTAAAGTTCAAAGCATCGAAAACAGTAATTTGGTGATTGGGAATTCTCTTTTATTGAAGCTCCTTCGGCTTTAGCGAATACATTCTTATCACGCATCTCTTGCTTTGCATTCGATTTTGTCCAAAATACGAATTTTTCTATATTATGTTCAACCCTATTCTATCAAATGTTTATCACATTTATTTCTGTACCTCGGCTTGGGATTGCTTACTCAGATATTGCAAAATAAAGTACAACTTTTATTTATCATGATTACTTTTATATTTGTCCCTCGTTTTGCATAAAATTTTATTCTTAACCACCCTGAAAAAATGTACCATTTCAATAGTTTTATATTATTACAATTCATAATATGCATTGGTATTAGAACAGACGTATTTTCACTGTCTTTTTTTCGTAATTAAAGAAATGCGCATTCTATAAAAAATTGTTATCAAACATTTTATTGAAACTTATGTCTTCTTCCATAAACTTGATTTGTTCATTTCTAATGTTATTTTTTACTATTCAAACCTAAAATACGCATCCTAGCGGAAAGTGGGTTTAAGAAAATGTGTAGATACAATTTAGGCGCAAAATTTTGTTGAATGAAAAGTTATTGTAACTTGCGTCGTTTTTCCAACAAGTTTATTCTTTTATTTCTGATGTATTCTTATAACAAATTTTTAAATCTTTTTTGTTTGAACAACTTTTGTCTATTCATTTTATTTCGTATTTCGTATCGTTTTTCCAACAATGTAATTCCTTTTATTTTCAGTCTTATTTTTTACGAATGAAAGAAAATACTGTATGATCAAAAAATGAATAATAACGAATTTGTAGATCCTTTTTAGGTGAACAACTTTCGTGCTATCACCATTTTTTGGTACCTTGTGTTATTTTTCAAAACAAAATTATTGTTAATTTATAATAAAATTTTTCAGGATTGAAACAAGAACTACGCATCCCATTAAAAATAGATAAGTGATAAAATTATAGTTCTTTTGTAGAATAAACACTTTTTTTTAATTGTTTTTTTCTCAGCTTGTGTCGTTTGTCCAGAAATTTAATTTTATTTTTATTTTAATGTTGTTTTTTCGATTTTCCAAGAAAATTCAAAAAGTTGTTGTGATAATCTTGTAGGGCTTCCAGAAAGCAACATTGTTCTTCTCTTGGCTTTTTTTTTATATCGTACGTTATTTGGCTTAAAATGTTCATTTTCGTTTTTTTTTAATATGGTAAGTTCTATAACTCTTGTAATTTTTCTTTTCTCAAAAAAAGTTATTTGGAGGAATGGTTCGTATTTTTTACTTTTACGAATAAACATACGGAGAATTTTTGAATCTTTAAAAAAAATGGTCTCAAAAATGGTGAAAATGCTCTTTTTGAATTTTCATCCAAAATGGCTGGCTAATGAACTTGACCTTCATTCTAGGACACTTAAAGAGTATACCAAAGGCCAATCCAATCAGTCAATTCTTCCGAAAGTTATCCGGCTAACAGGCTAAAAATCTACAGACATGCAGCAACACACACAAGAAGCCAGACACTTTCGCGAAAACCTGTTTTTCGGGTTCAGGGGGTCTCAAAACGTCGACATTTGTCAAAAAAGAAGAGGATCAAATTTTACACAAATCTAATACCTTGTCTGTTGAGAAAGTAAAAAAGGCAATGAGGTTACGAAAAGTGGTATTTTTGAAACCTTGAAAAAAGTCATTTTCATGATATAAATCCTAGGGGCCATGAAATGGCGTATTTTTTTGAAGGCTATACTCTGAAAAAACATAAGGTCGAGTAAGATCACACTTTTGTCCCTTTTCCAGTAGCCTAACACACCCTTAACAATTTTCTAATAGTTTTTCTTGTCAATATGTGAAAAGTGAGAACGCAACCATATCACATTTTCAGTAACCTTTCGGTTCATTATGTTAAAAGTGAAAGTACAACCATATCCCATTTTCAGCAACCTTTCTTTTTATTATGTGTGAAGTCAAAATACAATCATATCCGATTTTCAGTAACCTTTCTCTTCAAGTCAAGTTTAAAAAAACACCCAGTATAGTAAATTTCAGAAATTTTAGGTTGTAAATTAATTAAATAATAGTTTAAAGACCTAATCCACAGTCACTTGCTTTTAAGAAATGTTTATAACAATTATTAAGTCGTATATTGAATTGCAAAACCCTGATCTTAACTTACCTTAAAACGCGAAACATTCCACAAGCATGTTGTACGAAAAGGTAAAGCATCACGTCGGCAGCAACAATAAGCATTACACAATAGCTGCCCACAATGGCAGTGTGCAAATAGCTTAAAAAATAATAATCATCTCTGTCGAAAAAAATATAATCAACCTCAGATACGTAAGACCTTGGACGCGACTCATTAAGTGGGACCAGAACATTCAATAATTGTGGCATTAATGTTATACCACAATATATGATTGTAGACACTATCGTGTAAACTGAAAGTTGTAAATAATAATCAAATTAGAACAAAAAATTGGAGTGACCAACCTTTTTTATGATTTCTCAAATTGAGATGCGTATAAATATTGGCGCCAACACTTTTTGTAAAGGAATTTCTTAATCTTTATTACCTATATATGCAAAGGCACCAAATTTTCCTTCTGCTGCAGATTCTTTTAAAATTTGAAATTCAACCTCCAACGATTGAAGAGTATCAAAGTCTTGTGACATTTTGTTTAATAATTCCAATAGCTGAAAAATAGTTTATTTCAGATTATCCTAGGCGAAAAAATTATACGTAGTCGGAAATATTATATATAATTTCCATTTGTTTTATAAATTTCTACATTCTCATAATTTATGATTGAGAAAGTATTAAAATTATCCGAAATTTGACACCACAGTTTTGCAACGGATCGAACGACGCCAGGCGTCGTCCTGTTCGTCTGTCCGTCCGACTGTCCCTAAACACGATAACTCTCGACAAAATTAACGGATCAAATCCAGCATTCGGACACTTTTTTTTGGTCCTCAAAGAAAGAAAGAGTTCGTTAACCAGCCATTTTGGATAGAAATTCCAAAAGTTGAAGCATTTTCAACAATGTTAGGACAATTTCTTTCAAAGATTTGAAAATTTAATCAACGGCTACATATTCGTACTACTCAGGAAGCCGAACAATTTATCCCTATGACCTTTTCCGATAAAAGAAAATTATCAGAGTTATAGCATTTACAAAATTTAAAAAATAAATCAAAAATGCAAATTTTAATTCAAACAACGCACGATATGTAAACAAGTCACGAGAAGAAAAACGTTGCTTTTTGAAAGCTCTACATGATTACAACAACTGTTTGAATTTTCTTGAAAAATCGAAAATTCCAATTTTGATCGCACAAAAAATAATGAAAAATCGAAAATTCCATTTTGTGGTTAAACTATGCAAGATACGAAAAAAATGAATAGACAAAAGTTGTTCACACAAAGAAGAGCTGCAAATTTTTTTGATGGGATGCGTAGTTTTTGTTTTAATCGGGAAAAATAGCATTGAAAACAAAAAAAGTAAATTATTGAAAAACGCCACAAGCTACGAAAAAAAATTAGTAAACCAAAATTGTGCACCTGAAACACATCTACAAATTTTTCATAAATCACTTTTTGATAGAACGCGTAGTTACGCTTTTGTTCGTAAAAAATAACATTAAACATAAAAATGAAACATTTCTGGTAAAACGACAAAAGGTAAGGAAACATAATTGATAGACAAAAGTTTTTCACAAAAAAAAAAAGAAACAAATTTGTTGGAATTTATGTTTAGATAGAACCCGTAGTTTTTTTTAATTATAAGAATTTACATTATCAAAGAAAACTCAAATTTTGGACAAATGACACAAGCTACGAAAGAAAAAAATCGACAAAAGTTGTTTAGCCGTATTTGTTATTCATAATTTTTTCATGCGACGCGTAGTCCACAACGCGAGATAGGAAAGAATGTCTGAAGTAAGGATTGTAGCTTTTCATTGTAAGGTAATTTAGAAAATAATTATACATTAAAAAATGTCCATAAAAAATCGAGCGCGGAGCGCGAGTGTCTCGATGAGAATCTGTACCTCAAAGCCTGTAGAGCTTTGAGCAACTTAATCTTTAACTACACTTAATTACGTAGAAAATTTAGAATATAAAGACGTATATAAATATTTGGATCTAAAAGAGATATTTTTGATAAAGCTCCATTGAAGCATTCCATATGCGCAAATGAGCAAATAAAAATTTCCCATAATTTCTTTCATTATGTGTAAACTATATATAATTTTTCCGCTTAGGATTGCACCTTTTTTGAATGACAAACTGAAGAATTTAATTTTGATAACAAATTTCTCAGTGTTAGAAATAGAGACTATATTCAATTGAGCAGTCATATACTCACGTGGCTCCTTTTAATTATAAAAAAGACAAAGTAAAACCACGTTATAAGAAGAACCGTTACAGCCATGGGGAGGCATTCAAGGAAATTGTCAAAATCATGTCGCGCTTTGTAAAAACGTACAGCCTACAAGTTCAAAAAATATCAGTATTAAAATTAATTATTCTTAGACCTAAAAATTTGAGTAATTTTGCTTAATTTTTTACTACAAAAATTATATTATGGTATTTGAAGGGTCCCGAGGCATAAGGGCGTGAGTGCCAAACCTTGAATTTTACACGAGACATGAAAAATGTCTAACTTTCACTCACTTAATTAATTTTTCTGATGAGAACAAAAAAGTACTTTCGAGCGATTACTTAGCTTTTACTGGATCGTGGACAGAGCAGGCAAAAAAAGTCATCACTTGAAAAAAATACCGAAGTTTGACCTAGATCTAAATCATAATGGATCATCATCTGCTACAGAGACACGAGTTAGGTGAAAACAATTAGTCTTGGCCCCAAGACCCTTCATTTCTTACATAAATTTAGGATATATGGGATAAAGATTATGTGGATTCGTGCCCGTCACGGCAGAATGAAAAAATATTTTATTTTTTGCTTGAATTCGGTACTGCGCAACCATAAATCCTATAACAAACTACAGTACAGCCAGAAATGTGACATAACTCTTGTGTGCAGCGATAAATGTCATATCAGTAAAATTCTTTTCTGTTTGTCAAAACTGCTCCGTATTAACGTAGGAATGACATTTAATCACAGAAGTAACTAAAAAGATGACAATAACCACTGTTATAAACAATTCTTGTGTAAAATATTTGAATTTGAGATTTTTCCAAATTATAATTTCCTTAAGTCGCCAGAACGACTTCAGGTATTCCTTAAAATAATAAATATTCAATAAAATTTGGTAAAATATAACAGCTAACATTTTCGTAAACAAATTAGAAATTTTGGCCCTTGCGCGTCGAATTTTTTTTTTTGCTTGTTAAATGTTTTAAAGATGTTTTAACGATTGTTATTAACAATTCTCGTGACAGAATATTCAAATTTGAGGTTTTATCAAATTTGAATTCTATTTGATTGCCAGAATGGATACAGATGTTCCTGAGAATTATATATATCTTTGATAATATTTGGTCAAATGTAACAATCTGCATGTTCTCAAACAATTAAGATAAATAAATTTCCAATTTCGGCACTTGCACGCAGAAAAAAATCTGGTTTTCAATCGAAATAGCTTCAGACTAAGTTGTGAGTCTAAGTTAGTCACAAATATTAATAAAAATACAGTATTGAATATTTTTATAAATGTTTTTGCTAACAAATTTTATGCGAACAATTTCTCTTTAATTGAAAAATTGAGGAATAGAAGTATTTTCCGTATCATTAGTATCTAGAGTTATATTTGGTTTCAATAACTTTGAGTTGTTTTAATATTCTCTTTCATGAATACATGTATTGGACTAAGAGTTTTCTTTTCACAGTTGTATTTTTTTCTATATTACATTATATTCATTTACATTATTTGTTCAGTTTATTTAGGGCGTCTTGAAACAATTTGTTGTATTCAATATTTGTACAATGAATGGTTTTCTAATAAGGCAAAATTAATACTTTAAAAGTTCTCAAAAAGACCCTATCCGATTTTTTATTTCTGATTCCAATGGAGGTGTGGAAGATTTGGTGCAGTATTCAAGAAGAGAATTTAATTGAAACGCTAAACAACTGAAAAAGGTTGAAAACAAATTAAATCATAATTTCATCCCTATTTTTTTTAAATGGCAAGTTCAGCATTTAATAAAACTTCTTTCGATCAAAAGTTTGCAGATTGGTTGAACACATATTTTATCGTAGAATGTTAACCTGCAAGTAATAACAAATATGAAAGGCTAAACTCTGTAGACTTTGTAGAATGTTCTACTTCGACAAAACGAAGAAAACCAATGGATATGTGAGAAAAATATACTAACATCGAAATAAGAGATACTTTTTTAAGCTCGCTAAATCTATGTGATAGGAATGAAATATCAGAATTCATGAATTCAATTCTACCTTCCCACGAAAATGAAAATATGAATGATTGCCCGATTCCTTACTCATCAGAAGAAGCCTTGACATAAATAGAGGAAGCTGATTTGTCTGAAAGTCAGTATCACGTGAACCATATGCAGACAAAAAAGAAAAATTGCTGACATTTATCCAGCATACGACAATTTGGCAGAAGCTGAAGAAGAATTTTATCAACATTCGATGAAAGTAACGGAAAATGGTTTTACAATTGTATTGAAATTTTTATTAGATCATACGATAAAAGATTACTGATAAGAGGAAACCTCATAACTTGCAGCTAATTGTGAAATACGGTTGTGATGATTCTTCAAGACAAAGCACATACAAGCAAAAGAAAGATGACCCAGATATATAAGATAATAGTATCTTCACGGTTTCAATGATACCACTGCGACTTTAATTAGTAGAGGATTCGGTAAATTCTGTAGTGTGGCAAAATCCTAACCCATCGTCAACACAATATTGCAGGCCAATACTATATGAATTGGCAAAAGAAACCCCAGAAAAAAACCAATTCACTAATATCATCCCTTCAAAAAGAAATCGATAAAATGAAGCCCACAATAATAAAAAACGATTTCGGTACTTTTTTGATAAAACCTGATATGAAGTTAACGATGGTGGACGGAAGAGTTTGCCGGGCTCTTTTGGACCTTTATCATCTATGACTTGCTACATTCGTCAAGGTACACCTAAAGAGATGAATGACTTAGATAGAGTCAAAGGCAAAGTTATAGATATCAAATCATATGATTATGGATTGTCAACATTACATGCTAAGATTCACTTTATGGAAAATCTTTTGCATATAGCATATAGACGCGATCTTGAGAAATGACGAGTAGATATGTATGTATATATAGATTTGCAAAAGAAGTTGAAGACTCGAATTTGCAAAGCTTTTCGTCAGATGACAGGATTAGTAATAAATGCAGGAAAACGAGGCTCAGGCACATCCAATTAAGGGAATACCGCAAGAAGGTTTTTTTCAGACCCTGAACTAACAGCAGAAATTAGGGGGGTAGACTTGGAGTTGGTGGAATGATTTGCGTACATTCTACACAAATTAACAAGTACAGAGTCAATTAACATGGAAACATTTGAAACATATATTATATGGAGACCGCACAATTGTACGTAGGTTTATACCCGTGGTACTACATGCCAGTAACAGTCCATAAGATATTATTACATGGACCTGATGTTATGAAACATTTTCTCTTACCAATTGGACAGTTTTTCGTAGAAGCAGGTGAAGCTCGGAATAAAGACAACAGGAATATTCGAGAGTTCAATTCACGCAAGTTTTCTCGTGTTGCTACTAACACTGATTTACATAGCACACAAGCCGTTAGTAAGTTCGGATCCTTGTATCAGTTACGAAAGAAGAAATCTTCAAAAAATTTGAAATTCATGTAAAAGTAGTTGTTTTTCTGCATCCATCACAAATTACGTATTCTGACAAGAGTTATTTCAAAATTGAGGATTTGTCTACTAAGTCGGTGGGTTATTTTCAAAAGATTTTTCATTGAATGAATCTTAGCATGCAGTGTTATGATTCATTCTTCAGCTATTGCGATTGAACCCCTGACGTTTTCCAAGTGGAACTGCCAATATTTGCTAAAAACTAGGCATTCATTTTTATCTGGGATCCTTTTTTGGGCGTTCTAATATGATCTCACAAATAGTCTTATTTTAGTACCAGTTTCTGTCTTGCTTAGTTTGCTAACTTCAGATTGATAAATGGTCCGAGATAGCGAACTAAATTGATTCAGAGGGTGCATTGTTTCAATTGTTCCAAACTTCACTCTTACAAAAAACAAAAAATAGATGAAATTAAAAATTCGTAAAAATTAGTGTTGAACCGTCACACTCATACGTCGCGAACTTCAGCCCTATGGGTTACGTTGGCTTCTAAACTTGACAGATTAGAATTTGTCTTATCAGATTTAGTTATTGACAGATGATCCTCATTTCGAGCCTATTTCAATCCACAAATCGACCTTATTTTATTAGATTGGCGGATCAAACTGAAGTGGGATTGTTTTGTTGCGTGAACTGTTTTAATACCGAATTAAGTTCTAAATCGAATCCTAGTTTTTACAGTGTGGAATTTATTCATCCTAATTGTTTATAAACATTCATATTGTTATATTTCACGAAATATTATCAAAGATACATTATTTTTAGGAGTATCTGTAGCCATTTTTGCGATTGAAGAAAATTAAAAATTAAAAAAACCTTAATTTTAAATATTTTGCCAGAAGAATTGTTTATAAAAATTGATTTTCAACTTTTCACATGTTTTTGTGCATAGCAGTCATTTGTTCAGTAGGTTGAAACATTTTCAGAGCATAAAAACATTTTTTTTACGCAAAAAGGCCAATATTTCAAATTTGTTCATCTAATTTGTTTATAAAATTCTAATTGTTACGTTTCACCAAATAATATTGAAGATTTATAATTAAAAAAATATTCGGCGATCAAAAGAAATTATAATTTGAAAAAACCTAAAATTAAAATATTTTGCTAGAAGAATCGTTTATAACAATGGTTATCATTAATTTTTTAATTATTTTGGTCATTCCTACATTAATACGAAGCACTTTTAGCAAAAAGAAAGTTTTTTCCACCGCTAATAAGACTATTTGTCCATTTTTTCATAAAATTTTCTTATAACAACCAAGTGGAATGATGAACAATTATTTGGATTCTGTGAGTCTCCAAACATTCATTTAAAACAGACCCAGTGACGCCAACTTTGGCATGTTGAGCTACTGCGCTTGCCCGGCGCAGCGGCCCTCATTGGTCGCTGTTGGCGCGCGATTTAAACCTGGTATAATGACCAATTATTGAAATTAAAGTAGATAATTATTATAAATTGCACATTA
>CAKNXH010061777.1:438436-452902 GCA_932178445.1 Andricus quercusramuli
TGTGAAAACAAGATTTATTGTATAGGAAGCGTCTACGCGTACCAAAAAAATCCAGCTATACATACCGAAATTTCGGTACAAATAGCCCCTTTTCCAGCTCCCCTCATTTTTATCGGAAAAATCCAGGTACTTGTACCGAAATTTCGGTACACCTAGGCACGGTGTATTATATACATACGAGAGGCACACTTAGTGTTACTAAAAAAAATGCTGCAGCAATTCTCATAATTTTTTGTCTCTCGATCGTCTGATAAGGCCAATGTCCCAAGGCTGATATAAATATTTCATGATATCGAATGTAAGGTTTCAACTTTGGACAGTACATTTTCTCTTCAATAAATTTCTGATACCACTGAAGCAACTGGATTTCTATAAAAATTATAAAAATATACAATTAGTATCACAGACGAATAATTCTATTACTGAAAATTAATTGAAAGAGGATTATATTAAATAGCAACACTTGTGCAAAATTCGTTTTTATTTCCTATATATGGGAGGGAATCAAAAAGTTGAAATAATTTTATTTTAAATTGAACAGAAAAAAATATTTGAGATTGATATAAAACATCTTTTTCTATTCATATCGATTACAATAAGAGTAAAAACGATTATTTGCGAGAGAAAAAAGTACGCTTTTATTTTATAATTATAATTTTTTGTTTTTGATGACAATATTTTGATATAAACTTGAAATATAACAATTAAATTATCATTATTCTTCATAATACAATTAACTGAACAAATAATCAACAGAAAAAATTCTTATTTTATTGTTTTTCTCGCAAATTTAAAGGATTTAGAGAAATTTCAAGATATTTGATGGGCTTGTACAGAATTTTCCGAAATTTATAACGGGAAATGGGATTTTAATAGATCACGAGTTTCTGAAAATTTGATGATATTTATATAAATTTAAAGAAATACCACAAGAATTAGTAAAGTAAAACTTATTGTCAGCTAGGATATTGTAAGGAAAAATATGCGTAATGAAACCCGGTTTTTTCCTTCAAACCAACGCGTATAATATTACAGGGACATGATATTGTCAACTTTTTGTTTTCCACTCATATTATGGGTATTTCTCCATATAAAGGTCATTTTTGCTTCTCCGTGTGATAGCTAAATTGTTAACAGGCATGGAACAGTATACCAACAAAATCCAACATCTTCTAATTAAATTCTTATCTGGTCAACATTAATTAACAAAAGCTAAAATGCCGAAGAGTCTGTCAGAAGAAACTGTTGGTAGAAAAAAGTTAAATTTGGGCACAAACTTGTTCGAGTTTAGCACTCTTGAAAGAAAAAAAATTATTCTGATATAGAGTTGAAAATACTTTTCATAAATTATTGTCGAAAAATTGCTATTTTTCACAGGAAATTTCATTTAAAATGATTATTTTTTTAATCATAATTTAAGACAATTATTTTCGAATCTGTCACAATACTTCTTTTATATTTTAAGAGTGTAAACTCAGGTAATTTCTTGTCCATAGTTAAAATTTTTTGGCCAATAGTTTTTGAGATATAATTTTGCAAATACATATGTTAGTTTAATTGAAATGAATCTTTTATAATGCTGTAACTTAAGAACAGTGCGCCTTAGGAAAAAAAACAAAGAACAAATTTTTTATTTCTTTTTGATTTGTTATAAATTTGTTCAATCTGGAATAATATTCTCTTATTCGAAAGCACCATGTTATGAGCCTATAGCTCCCCCTGAAAAATGATCGTTAAATAGCCCTTAACACACCTTTGCCTGTTCTCTACACAGTTTAAGATTAGATCTTATATTTCTTCAAGCATTAATTGCATAATTTGTCAATAACGATATTTTTAATTTTTCATATACTACTAGCCTAGTGGGCACAAACGTTAAAGAACGTTATTGAAACGGCTCAAAAACGTAATATGTCAGTACAATTAACGTTCCTTAAACATAAGATGTTCCAGAGACGTTTTAAGGACGTATTTGGAACATGAAACGCTCTCAGACCATTATTTGGTCTGACAGAGAACAGTTTTTGAAACGGTCAAATAAGGTGATTTGATTTGTACGCCCAAGAAACGTCTTTAGGACGTTCCAATTACGTTCTCAAATTTCGTACCCCCTGGGAACCCTTTAATCTAGCACAATTTCTTGAGACAAAGAATATCTTCTTGTAATAAGAAAATTTGGTTAATTCTTTTTTATTTTATGAAAATCGGATCACTTATGCAAATTTTCAAAAATTACCGATGATTTTTTGAAAAACTTGTTTAAAAACCCTTAAAGAAATACTCTTAAGCTTGAATACTTTAAAAATTGCTTATTCTAACACCAATAAAGCTTTTGAAAAAAAACACATATTTCAAAATACTTTTGCAAACAAAATTGTTTCTGTCAAAACTGACATTGGAAAATGTTTGTTCGAATCAAACAAATATTTGTTTGATCCTATATTAGAGATGGAATTGGTTTGATTCAAATAAAAATTTGAGTTAAACAATGGTGTGTTTGAATAAAATGAATTTTGTTTCAAACAAAAAAATATTTGTTTTAATCGTTCAAATATTTATTTGATCCTATATCAAAGAAGAAATTTGTTTCATTCAAACAAAAAATTTTCTGCGTGTAATATAGAGAATCACTCATATAATAAAATTGAAAAAAATGTTAAACAACCACCGCAGGGTCCCCCTGGAAGTAACTGAAATACTTGTAAATACTTGTAAGAATCTTATATGATATTATATACCGTGTATGGCTACGTTGATTAAATTTGTAATAAAAATAAAAATAGTTTATCGTTATCGAACTATCGATAAAAGTAGAAACATTTTTTATCAACAGTTAATTACACACAACAAAAAACTAGTTCAAATGCTGAAAAATAGCCAAATAATGCATTTTTTGATTAATTTTGGTTAAACAATTAACAAATATTATCGGTTCACCAAATATCATTAGTTCTTAGTGAATTTGTTCAAACAATTATTAACTTTTATTTGGTGACCAAATATAATACTGAGGGTTTATTTACAAGTAATATATGATCGATTCCATAGAAAAAACTTGATTTACTCCATCAAAAATAGCTGATATGGATATATGTGTATAAAAATTGCTTCTGAAATAACAAATGACTTATTAACTTTTATTAATTCAACTAAAAAACTCTTTTTGTCCATAAAATGTTCAAATTTAGTACGAATCAAGTAACGAATCGCCGCCAATCCCCATGAAACCATTTTTATTCTATTATTTGTTTATAACAAATTCAATAAATTTTTTAAAATTTGGATTGCTTTTGGACATCTTTTTTGGATAGTTGCTTTCAGTTTTTTAGTTGTTTTTGATTGAATTGAAGCATTTTTTTAAAACCAGTATACTTCAAAAGTGAAATTTTCTTTCATTTTTGTTATTAAATAAACAAAAAAATGAACGAAAATTTGATAATAATCGGATAATAATTGTCTTCTGAAATCAGTTAAAGTAATTGCCTTTGTGATCAATGCTCTAGGAGGTGCGAAACTATCACTGGTTCGTAACCTTAAAAAGGTTCATGTATGCTCGAACGCAAAACTGAATGCGTGCGGGCTTTCGCATTTGCGTTAGGTGATAGGAACTGTGCTGAGCAATGCTTTGGTTCACACTTTGGCGAGCGCATCGCCGACACGCTGCCAAAAAGTCTAACCTGACGCCTTTCACAGTTTTCACTGTGAAAGATAAATAAAGTCCGCATACGGCTATTACGTGTGATTTCTGAAAAAAAATTGTATTTCTCTATTCAAAAACCAAAATGAAGTATTTTTTATGTCTCTAAAAATGCCATTTTATATAAAATATTCAGATTTGTTCTAAAATGCCTACAATTGCTAAAGCAGCTATCCAGAAATGTCTTTCAGTAAAGCATAGAAGCTTAAAAATGTATTGAATTTGTTATGAAGAAATAACTTAATGAAAATGGTTTCATAGGGATTGTTAGCCTTTAGTAGTTTTTTTCATTACCTTTTTTTCGACTTTAAGAAGCCTACATGATACTACAGACATACACATTCTTAATCTTTATTTTTACTCAGAGGATCTCAAAACGTGTAGATTTGATGAAAAGAGACAACTTCAAATTGTACAGAAAACTAATACTATTAAGCCTAATATACATAATGAGAATTTAAAAATTAAAAATGCTTCATTTTCGAAGAAGAATAAAAACAATGAAAATTTTTTTTCCAAATTTAATAATAACTAAGTATGAACAAATATTTGCGATCAAGAATCACATTAAATTTCTTGATCATTTTCTTTGAAAAATATAATGAAGAAAACAATGCAGATACTCCTAATGAAAATAAATACACTTTTGAAAATTTTCGAAAGAAAATCAACTTCGATTCAAATAATACTTCATTTCAATTCAACAATTCGGTAGGGGAAACCTCCCTACAGTGGATAATGCAACCTACAGTGGATAATCAATAATTAAAAATACTAATATACATAAAATAATTAATTTAATTCAAGTATTAGTTAAGTCTCTATGCCTGTTTATAAATTAAAATATTTATTAATTATTTTTATTTTTATTGTGCTATTAATTAATGATTATCCACTGTAGGTTTCATTATCCACTGAAGGGAGGTTTCCCCTATACCATTATACCATTAAGCCATTTCCCGTTCGGGGTAGGCGTGACACTACCCGATTCGTGCAGTGTTTCTAGGTGGATAGTTTCTTGTAGTAAATAACTACAAGTGTGGGCTCACACACACAATCCAAAAATGATTTGTAATACAATTATCAATAGTTTGTTAGGTATGGATTAGCTCTCTAATATGACAATTTTCATAAATTTTTTTCGAAAAAACATTTATTTACACTTATAAATGTTAAACATGGATATTTGTACATTACAATCTTCACGAAATAATAAAGCAGAATTAAATACTATTGAATTATTTATATTATCAATATTCAAACGCCCACCACCTTCAGTCTCATTCCATCGCGGTGCGGCGGTACACAGTGGTTCAGGAATGGATTTTCGCGGAAGGATTAAGCTGCAACTCGCAATTCCGACGGGAAGATGTGGGTGTGGGACGAGGAGAAAGAGGTGTTGAAGGAAGTGCAAGGGGATTTGTTTCGTAAGAAGTAGGGGGGGGTGGGGGTAATGCCGGGTAGAGGAGTAGTGATGGTGCTGTACTGGAACGTAGCAAGGGTAAAGAAGAAGGACGAGGAGTTCTGGCGGTATATCCAGGAATTTGATGTTGTGGGACTGGTAGAGACGTGGGTAGAAAGAAAGGAATGGGATATAATAGAGCCAAAGCTGTCAAGGGGGTATAAGTGGAGACTCCAGGAGGCGGTCAGAGTGAAAAAGAAAGGAAGGGCCAGTGGGGGAATTATAACCAGAGTTAGAGATGGATTAGAGGAAAAAGTTCATGGAGATGAAGAGGGGGAGCGAGTGCAAATGAGGGAAATAAAAATAGGAGGGATAACGTGTAAGTTTGTGACAGTGTATGATAAGGATGGGATCGAAGGAATTAAATAAAGGGTGGAAGACCTGCTGGGCGAAGGAGGGGAAGGTATGGTGGTATTGGGTGGGGACTTTATTGCGATGATGGGGAGCGAAGGGGGACTTCACAGGGAAGGGGAGAGTTTCGAAAGGAAATCTAAGGTTAAGATAATAAATAAGGAGGGGGAGATTCTAAGGGACTGGATGGAGGATAGAGGCTGGGCGGTGGCGAATGGTATGGCAACTGGGGACGAAAAGGGAGAATACACATATGTGAGTAAGGTGGGGGTATCAGTGATAGACTATAGTTTATACTATAGTCTATATTATATATAGATATACTATAGTCTATACTATAGTCTAGAGTATATAGATAGACTAAGTCTATGGATAAGAGGTGAAGGTGGCGGAAGACAAGGCGGGGATGAAGTATCGATAGGGGAGAGGGTGACCTGGACGAGGGAGGCGATAGAGAAGTATCAGGAGCAGCTAGGAAAGGTACGCTTTGGAGGAGAGTCGGTGGAAGAGATATGGGAGGATCTGAAAGAGAAGGTAAAAGGGTGTGTGCAAAAGAAGGTATTTAGAAAGAAGAAGAAAGGAATGGTGAAGCCGTGGTGGGATAGGGAATGTAAAAAAATGAAAAGGAAGGTGAAGAGGAAGTACAAGAAGTGGAAAGAGGGTAATGCGAGAAGGAAGGAGTATGTAGAAATGAGGAAGGGGTTTAGATTGATGTGTGAGAAGAAAGAACAGGAAAAGGAGAAAGATCCGGAAGAGAAGTTAACAAATGTTAAGACAAAGGTGGACGTCTGGAAGATAATAAATAGGTTTAGGAAGCGTAGGGTGGGGGTCAGCGAGAAGATAGGGAGTGAGGAGTGGAGGAAATTTTTTGAAGAATCTTTCCAGGGCTCAGATTCAAGGAAGACGGATGGGGGAAGTAGAAGAACGGGAGAGGCAGAGATGGAGGAGTTGAATGACGAGGAGATAGAGAAGCAGATAAGGAAGTTGAAAAGGTCAAAAGCAGCAGGGCTGGATGGGGTAGAGAACGAAGCATGGCTGTTTAGTACACAAGAGGTTAGGGAGAGGCTGAAGGAGGTAGTGAAGAAAGTATGGAGAGCGAGGGATTCCCAGGAGAATGGGGAGGAGGGTTAATAGTGCCACTGTGTAAGAAAGGGGATAGAGATAGGCAGGAAAATTAAGGAGGGATTACGCTAATGAATACGGCGTATAAAGTATACGCGATGGCGGTGGCAGAAAGACTGGGGAAGAATGTCGAGGGGAAAAGAATATTGCCGTAGATGCAGGCGGGATTTAGGGCAGGTAGGAGTACTATCGACAATATCTACGTCCTGCAGCACGTGGTGTAAAGAGAATTAGCGAAGAAGGGGACGAGAGTGTACGCGTTTTTTGTGGATTTCAAAGGCGCGTTTCCGTCGGTGGATAGGGGGAGGTTTGTGGGAGGCGATGGAGGATAGGGGAGTAGAGAGAGGCCTAATTGAGAGGGTAAGGGTGATATATGAAGAGACCATACACAAGATAAGAGGAGGAGAGGATATTTCGGAGGCATTCTGGTCGGATAGGGGGTTAAGGCAAGGGTGTCCACTTAGCCCAACGCTTTTTGCGATTTTAATTGCGGATATGGAAAGTGAACTGGAGGCCGGGGTGGTAGGAGGGGTCAGGGTAGAATAGGTTTGAGTTTGGTCACTAGCGTATGCAGATGACATAGTTTTGCTGGCAAATAACGAGGAGGCCTTAAAGGAGATGATGAAGAGGTTAAGAAGATACCTGGATAAGAAGGGGTTAGAGCTGAATGCGGAAAAGTCCAAGGTTATGGTGTTCAGAAAAGGAGGGGGAAGGGATAAGGGAGGAGAGTGGAAGTGGAAGGGAAAGGAGGTGCAGGAGGTGAAAGAGTTTCTGTACTTGGGCTTTGTGTTTCGGAGGAATGGGGGAGTGGATGGTCACATAAAAGAGAGAGTGAGGAGGGCAAATGTGGTGATGAGGCAGGTGTGGGGGTTGGGAAAGAAGCTATTCGCAGATGATTTTGGACGGAGAATGAAATTGTTTCATTCGCTAGTGATGAGTGAGCTATTGTATGGAGTAGAGGTGTGGGGGTGGAAGGAAAGTGAGGAGGTAAATAGAACGCAGGAGAGGTATGTAAAGTGGACCCTGGAGTGGGCAAGAAACACGCCTAAGTATATTGTCAAGAGGGAGACGGGCAGAACGAGTGTAGGGATTCTAGCAGGGCGCAGGGCGTGTAAATATGAGGAGAAATTTTTGGAAGAAGGGGGAAGTAAGCTGGTTAGGGAGTGTTGGTGGGAGAAGGAGAACAGGAGAGGGGGTGGGAAGATGGAGGCTGAGAGGAAAAGGTATTTTAGAATGAATGGACTGCAGATGGATGAAGGGAGAAGGATGCACGAGAACGGAAGGAAGGTTTATGACTTGGTTAAGGAAAACGGCATGGAGAGAGAGAAGACAGAAGGGGAAGAGAGAATAAGAGAGTCAAGGTTTAACGGGAACTATGCGTGGATTATGCCAAGGGCAAGAGCGCAATATTTATGTGAGAAAGGAGAGAAAGGAAGTCAGGAGCTTATAGCGAGGATGAGGTGTGGGTGCATAGAGGGTTTCATTAGGTTCTGGCTTTCTCGGGAGAAGAGGATGTGTGAACTGTGTGGAAAGGGGGATACAAGAGTAGAGCACTGGTTGAAGGAGTGCGTGGAGGTAGAAAGAAGTGAGATAAGCATGGAGGTATTGTTGCATGAAAAGGGGGAAAAAAGGGCAGTAGCATGGGTGAAGGGAGTGTTGGGTAAGATGGTGATGAAGAGTAGGAAGGAGGAAGAGGAATGGAGACGGAAAGATTGTAAATAGGAGAGACAGTAGATATAAGTAAGATGTAAATATTGTAAGTAGTAGATGAGTAGTAGCTGTTAGAGCGAAAACAGAAGTTGACAAGCGAGGCAATGCGAAAAAAGTAGGGACATGCGAGCGAGGCGAGGCGAAGCGAGGAAGGCAAGGCAATAAGAGCGTGCGGCTTAGAGATAAGGAATGGATGGATGTTAGAGTTAGTTTTTAAGGGTCAGTTTTAAGAAAAATCTGTAAAAATGGAAGTGTAAGGAAGTCAATTTTTTAAGGCCAGCAGGCTGAAAAATAAACGTTTATCTATCTAAGTATAATCCACTTGAATTGTTTTTAATCCATAAAAAATATAATACTTCGATTTTGCCATTTCTTCTGAAATCTTTATTAATATATTTTTCAAATAAGTAAAATACAAAATCAGCAACCTTACGTTTGTTAGGAATTTTTTACTGAGCAATTAAAAAAAAAGTTGAATTGGTTGAGGATCGCGACCTGAAGCTTTATGCTTTCGCGAAAATCCATTCATGAAGCACCGTGCGGTTGCCACAGTGGACCGCGACGAGTTTTGCTGGTGCGCCTCCACTCAGTATAACTCAAAAATGCGTTGCAAAGTGCGTCGCGTCAGCGTTCGCGTTTGCGTTTTCGTTCGAGCATGCATGAACCTTTGGCCATACCAGCATGCCAAGAATCCGACAAGGCACTTGCGAAATGGATGCAGAAATCTGTTAACCTTGGGTTGCTTCGTGTCCTCAAGACACACGAAGGTTTCGCCAGCCTGTCGTAATTTCATCGTGCCACCCATCTCACGGTCAAAATAACCTGTAGGTCATAATTCTTTATCGATTTGCAACTCTTTTTTTTTTCAAAGAATTCAGCAATAAATTCTCAAGAAATCCGTGGAGGCCGATTTTTAAATTTTTGTTTGTTTAAATTTTTATGGAGCTGCAAATAGCGAAAAAAATGTTGACTTTTTTAATTTTTCTTTTTAATTATCTGTGAAATATTTGTTCAGTGTCATCAGGCCTCAGGTCTGATGCACAAGGGTCGGTGAAAGAAAAAAAATGAATTGACATGCCATGTTATTTGTTATAAACAAATATTTGCAACAAATAGCCAGTATGATGGATTATGTTCTTGTGAAGTATATTTATGCATCGAAATCGCTCGTTCAGAGCAACAAGGTGAAATGTCTTTATAACTATTATAAACAAATGCATGATTTGAACAGTTTTAGGCAGAAACGAACCGAATTTTCTTCCGATTATCTTCGAATCTCATTGCCTGTGATGCACATTGATATCTTTCGAATCACAATATCATTTAGTGAATTATATCAGGTAACGAAAATAAATCAATAAGCATCGCAGGCAATGAGACTTCAAGATAATCAGAACAAAAATTCGGTTCGTTTCTGCCTGAAACTGTTCAAATCATGGATTTGTTTATAATAATTCTTGATAAATTAAAAAAATGATATCGGATACCACATTTTCATGATCACATTTCACCTCGTCGCTCTGAACGAGCGATTTCGATGCATTATACAGGGTGTCCCAGACTCAAGTGTCCGGACTTATATAGCAGTATAAAAATGAAAAAAATAAATAGAAAATTCCTTTTCCAAAAATCAGTTGAAGTTTTAGTTTTTTAGTTATAAAACATTTAAGCTGGACCAATCAGGAGCGCCGTATAAACAACCGTGTGTGCGTGAACGGGATTCCAACGTAGTGTTCTCCCGTCGCTAACCCCACCTCTGCGCTAACTTCGATAACACTGCGTTGAAATCTGGTTCACGGACACACGGCTGTTTATAAGGCGCTCCTGATTGGTCCAGCTTAAATGTTTTATAACTATAAAACTAAAACTTCAACTGATTTTTGGAAAAGGAATTTTCTATTTCTTTTTTCATTTTTATATGGCTATATAAGTCCGGACACTTGAGTCTGGGACACCCTGTATCCTTCACAAAAAACATAATCCAATGTACTGGCTATTTGTTGCAAATATTTGTTTATAACAAATAACTTGACATGTCAACAAAGTTTTTTTCGTCCACCGACCCTCGCGCATCAAACTTGAGGCCTGATGCCACTGACAAAAATTTTCACAGAGAATTAAAAAGAAAAATTCAAAAAATCAACATTTTTTTCGCTATTTGCAGCTCTATACAAAGAGAAAAAAAATTTGAATTGATGAAGAATTGTGACTTACAGGTTATTTTAAACATCGTTTTTTCAATTTGGCCCCACTGTGGGTCGTGAGACGTGGCCATAAGAGTGATTTACCGCGGTTCTACTGGAAGCCGGTGTGATTTTTAGACGGCAGTTGCTCCCAGTGGGACCCTGCGGTGATTGTTTGACCCTTTTTTTGAAATTATATATATTGTAAAATCAAATTCATACCAGTCCTGCAAATGAGCAAAAATATCAATATTAAAAAGATTTATGAAGTGACGCGGTTGACACTATTGTATAAATGTATGCGTATCGGCAGATTGTGCAAATGTATGCGTATCAGCAGATTGTATATATAGCTTTTTTAACTGTTGGAGGAACAAAACCTATGTGACTCAACCTGATGTCCCATAGTCGAGCTCATCACGCATGACGTGTATAAAGAACCCTTCTTTGCATGGAAGCAATTATTTTTTTAATTATTCACCACCCGCAATTATATTTCTCACTTTGTACTGTATGCACGGGACATATGTGAAATTCTATTCTTTGTAATTATATACTCGAATCCTAACATTGTGCTACGTTTCCTTGAAATTCTGTCGAGTTCAATTAATTATTTAAAAGCAAGGGTCTTTTATGCTAGAGCTTTCGTGGAACTTACGTATCAAAAGGGTTACAATCGTATATTCCTTATTTCATATTCAGGATTGTTAAAATTGATTTCGAGAATTCTTTACACTTGACCATTCTTCAGAATGGAAAAGACATGTATAAGGTCTCAGCCATATAGCTGAAAAGATATTCAGTTCATAAAAAGTATTATACACCAAGAATGTATTTTGTCTTCAAAATTAATTGACAACTCTAGCATTATATCTGCAGTACGTATCTTCATTTAAAGTAGTATATTATATTTGTATTCAATTACGAAGTGTGTTGTCGTCCCAAAATTCGGTGTGAATATTAAGATATTTTTCATAGGCTTGGATAGTCGTCCCGAATTTTCGGGACTAGTCCGTTCCCTTTTCCAACTTCCCCAGTTTTTCGGTACGACTAGACACAGCCTTTCAATTAATTTATTTTCATGCCTTATTTAAATGTCTCTCTTTTCCGAAATAAATTCTTTGTCTCTATTTCTTCTACCAGTTATTACGTTCTCATCATTTTTTTACTCTTCTGTCTTCTGTCTTATTATATATTTTTGTCTATCCTGGATATCTTAATTCTCTTTTTTTTTTAATTTGGAAAATATGTTTGTAAAGTTATTGGAATCGACTCGCTCAGAACAAGAGGTAAAATAAATTTCTCGGGCTTATCTTGTTCATAAACGTACGATAAGAATTCGTAATATATTTTCAAATTACTTCAACTTATACACCTGAAGTTATTTGATTCGTAAGATTCAGATAAATTCATGTTTATCAACAAAAATTTTATTACATGTACTGGTAAAAGTACATACATTTATTAGCAACATTCATTTTCTAGACAACTAGTAATAATACCGACAATACAGCACAGAAAAAACGAAATGTAATCTTTACAGCAATTTCAGAGTAATCTTTACGTACAACAAAAATTAACTTCACGTGTTAAGATTTACCCAACACATGGAAATTGTTTACCATGTCAACTCTATTCAATCTTAATTTTCTGATGTTAAATTTGGTCGATCTACTGGTCAAATAATTTTCTGGTGAAACGAGAAAAAATCTGCCTCGACAAAAATCTGGTCGACAAAATTTAACATCAGAAAATTAATTAATTACCCTGGTCGACAAAATAACATCTTCCATTCTATTAAATCTTGTTTTGTTTCAATGGGAAAAAATTCAACTTCATTCACTTTAAAATTATTCACAACAAAAATTCTCTTCTGTTTTTTCAGTGAGCGCGCGGAAAACATTACATTACCAATTATTAATATACAAGTCATTGCAATTTTTTTCACACATTAATGTGGAAGGTGGCTTGGAAAATTGGAAGGCTACCTGAAAAATATTCAGTTTTTAACGCGTTTTCGGAATTTTTCAATTTTGGAGGGCTTCAATTTAAAGTTATCATATAGTGAAATAGTTAAATATCTAATATGTATCAGTATTAAATTAGTAATTTTCATTGTTTAATTCCCTTGCATTCTTTTGAGTTCCTTAAATTCTGTATTCTTTTTCATTATTTTAAACTGCTTGGAATGCTTTTAAACTCTTTCAAATCCTTTTGAATTCCTTCAACTTCTTTGAAACCTTCTGAATTCTTCTAAATTCTTGGAATCATTTGAATTTGTTGGAATTCCCTTAATCATCTAAATTCTTTAAATTTGTGTGATTCCCTGAATTTTTGCAATTTCCTCATTTGAAAATTTTCTGAAATCCAAAAGACTGCAAAGGATTCAGAAGAATGTTTTCAATATTGAAGGAAAAAAAGAAATTCAGAGAATTTAAGCATTTTTCTAAATTACTTGAATATTATGGATTCAAGGAACTTCAGGAATTTAGGGAATTTAGTGAATTCAGAGAATTTCAGAAATGTCAGGACTTCAGGAGATTCAGAAATGTGAAGGAATTTCAGGAATTCATAATATTCAAGGAATTAAGAGAACTGAGAATATTCAAGTATTTCAGAGAGTTCGCAGGGAAATCCGAATATTGAGGGAATTCAGGGCATTTAAATATTTTAGGGAATTCGGATCATTTCAGAGCATTCAGGTGATTCAATGAATTGAGAGAATTTAGAATATTCAAAGCATTTAGGGAATACAGAGAAATCAAGGATTTCAGGATGTTCAAGAAATTCAGATGATTTCCTAGCATTTGCGTAATTCTTAGAATTTCTAGAAATCGAAGAATTCTAGAAATTTAAAACATTGAAAAGGATTTAGGAAATTCAGAATATTTAACGATTTCAGAAAATTCAGAGACATCAAAGATTTCGGAAAAATCAAGGAATTCAAAATATTCAAGAAATTCCGGGAATTCAGCATATTCAAGGAATTCAAAGATTTTAGAGAATTCAAAGAATTTCGGGAATTGCAGAGCATTAGGGGAATTCAAAGAATTCATAAAATTGAAAGAATTCGAGGAATTCAGATATTTTCAGAAGTTCAGACAATTCCGAACATTCAATGAATTTAGAGATTTGAAGGAATTCAAGGAAGCTGCAAAATTCTCATTGCTTTAAATAAAGAACTTCAAATTTTGAAGAGAGAAATAAAAAAGTTGAGTTTTCACTTTGAGAAAACTGTGAAATATAAATTTTAAGGATATAAATTTGATAACTTTAAGATTTTCAGCAATTAAAATAACAAAAATTTGAATTATGAGTGCTTTATTATGAAAATGGTGAAGTTTTAAGTTGTAAAGTTGATTAATTCTTAGTTTGAATTGCTGAGTAGTAAAATTATTTCATTCGAAACCACAATGCACCTCCTGAAAAGAAAGCGTCAGATAGCCCTTCACCGAACGGTGTCAGCTGCTGACAGATTATGAGTTCCAAACGCCACCACACTGACAGATTACTAGTTCCACGAATGGCCACTGAATAACTCACAATTTTTTCTCTAACTGTATTTTTAATTTCTTTTTATATATATATATATATATATATATATATATATATATATAATTAAAAAAAAGTTAAACAACCACCGCAGGGTACCACTAAGAGCAACTGCCATCTAAAAAAAATGTCAATGGCCCCCAGTAGAACCACGGTAAAATACACCTATGGTCACGTCTCACATCCATGAGATGGGTGGTTACAGGGCACGACGAAATCACAAAGACAGGCCGGCGAAACCCTCGTGTGTCTTGAGGACACGAAGCGACCCAAGGATGACAGCTTTCTGCATCCATCTCGCAAGTGCCTTGGCATATTTTTGGCACGTGGGTATGGCTTTAAGGTTACGAACCAGTGATAATTTCGCACCTCCGAGAGCACCTATCACA
>CAKNXH010061777.1:463399-501223 GCA_932178445.1 Andricus quercusramuli
CTCTTAGGACGCATCTACTTTATTCATTCATCATCATACGACTGTATATCATCCGAATATTATTTATAATTTCAACGATGTAATATTATATATAATACTTCACACTATATATAGAGTATATATAATTTTTTTGCATGGGTTTTCTTAGAATCAAGACAGAAAGTCGTGGTTTTTAAAATTTTTTCCACTTTTTGTCCAATTTTCAATTAGAGTGAGGTGAGCGTTAATTATAGTTAACAAACATAATTGTTCAAACAATTTACTATTAAACTTAATAATATTCTCCTTGAACAATGCTAGAAATTGCGATGTTTTCTTAAATTTTCAACTCTTCATCTAGTTTTCATTTGGGGTGAGTTAATACTCAATTAAAATTAGCTAAAATAATTGTTTGAACAAATTATTATTGTTCATATTATTGTTCATATTATTGTTCATATTATTGTTCATATTATTGTTCTATATTAATACTAGATGATTGTAGTTTTTTTTAAATTCTCAACTTTTTGTCCACTTTCCAATCACAGTGAAGTAATAATCAATTGAAGTTAACAAAAATAATGGTTTGAACCATTTATTACTATGTTTAATAATATTCTCTTTGCTTGATGGTAGAAAGTTGCGGCATTTCCTGAATTTTTCAACCATTTGTCTATTTCTCAATTGGAGTGACTTATTAATTACTTACATTAACAAAAAATAATTTTTTTATATGCTTTTGAACATTAAGACCAAAAATTTCATGATTTTTTGCGACTATTTTTTATGAAAAAAAAAACAGTTTAATATTTTCTAGAAATCTTAGTTCCGGCGATAGCCGTACGTGTGCTGAATCTACCATTAAAATTAGAAGGCAATCGATTGAACCGTTTTTGAGAAATCATGGTCGCCATTTTAAAAAATGTAGTTACGAGAAAAACGCGTTTGAAAGTTCGGGTGTTATAGCTGTTACGCGGCTGACTGTAAAGCCAAAACTGAGGAATCGTTACATTCAATTTAAGTTTCAGACTTTCAGGACAGCAGTCCTATATCTATATATCTATACACAGAGGAGACCACCCTACGGTAGATAATAATCCTACAATAGATAATCATTAACTAAAAATACTGGTAAATATTGAATAATAAATTTAATGTAATTAATTTTTTATTGTAATAAATATCAAAATTATAATTGATTATTTTACTTATATTTGTTCTTTCAATTGAGGATTATCTACTGTAGGACTATTATCTACTGTAGGGTGGTCTCCCCTACTCTAGATTGGATTTATGCAAAAACAAAAAAATCTATTTTTTGAAACCATCACACGGGATGACCCCCTTAAATTCTTTGGAGGTCAAAGTTTATAAAAAACGTAACTTCAAGCAAACAATGTTTTTGTGTATGACCCTATTCGCGACCGTTTCTCTGCAATTAATCATTTTTTATTGGAGATATGAAAAAACGTCCAAAGATAACATTTTTCCTCTCGAAAAATTCTGCGAGAACTTTTTTTTTTATTTCTTGATATTTTGCACTGCTTCATGACTATTCTCAAAAATATAAATTTTTTCAAAAATTGTCTAAATTGTCTCTTACGGCTCTTCCAAATGAACAATATTTTTACTTTTTAATTTTTTTTCGTAGGTCGCATATATTTTTTTTCAAACGAAACTAAATTTGTTATTTTCAGAAAAACAGTCGCTATTCTGTGGTGCAGATTCCTATTAATAAAGATCAATTCATTCCAGTAGAGTTTAATTTTTTCTAAAATCAGGATTTTCAGTGTTCTGACCTAACTGTATCGGGTCTATTATGCGTACGTTTTTCAGGTGCAGTGAGACTGCAAATATTTTGATTGATAAGAGATAATGAGATAAGAAACAATGTTACTTTTATTGCAGTCGTTTAAATTCTTGATAAAAGATAGAATTACCTGGCTTCAAGTATATTGCGATAACGCTCATCAAATGCTCTTTCAGTACATTGTTTCTGTTTATTTTTATCTTGTTAATAAGTTAACAGTTAAATATTTGCTTCTTTGGCGCCAATAGGTGATTTTATAATAAACTTGTCGCCCTATGTTAAACAAAAGCTTCCGGAAACTTGGATTAAGATTTTGTGAATTCATTTGGTCTTTCTTAAAATCTATTCACTTTAATTTTCAACTTATTTAAATCTGATATAAAATTGAATTGATATATTATCAATAAAAGTGAAAATTAATTAAAAGTTATTCACTTAATAGAATGAAAATCGATTCAGTGAAAAAAGTTGCAGCTTTAATGCTATTTATCACTCACCCGGTTGTTACCTCATTTAGGACCAGATAAACCTTCCTAACTTTTAGTTAATTTTCTAAATTTTAGAGTTGAATACAAAATATGTCAAGGTAGGAATCCAGCAAGAGATAAATTGCCTAAAAAATCTGCAAACTCGTATCTTGATAAAAAATGGACTTGTTTAATAAAAAAGAAGAATTAATATTACAAATATTTTACTAATAGTTATTAAATGTAATTATGCGATAATTTAAAAACAAATATTATATTGTCTATGAATACTTAATATTATACAGGTATAAAAAGTGCTTAGGATGACAAGTAAAAAGTAGATAGAAAAATATTGTTTGCTATGGCTTATTGTACTAATACTGGCTAAATGATGTTGCTCCTTCTGAGTTTCTTTTCTTGTTTTTGTAAAATTCTGTCTGTAATTCAGGAACAAAATATATATTAAAATTTAAATAAATACTATTCAACTATTAAACATGATTTAAATTAAGATGAAGCCAGCATACGGACCATATTTTAAAAGTTTGTTCTTCTGGGAATATCAATTGTCATTTGTCATCCAGTTATAATAAATTTTCAATGTGTGAATTCAGCTTCCTGAAAAAGGAATCATATTGACTTTGCAAGGACAAATTTATTTTAATTCATTGCATAGACAAATACTTACATATTTGACATAAGATAAGAAAATGTCGAAAAGCATCGTCATCATATTGATATAAAGGACACGATATTGAACAGGGACATATAAAAAGTTCACCATCTGTGCAGGAGGAAAGAAACACCAGTCTACCTGGAAAATGATTAATTTATTAATTTAATTCCTGCTTCTAGTAACAAAAAATGTTCTATCTCAGTAAATGAAAATTAAATGTACCTTCCATGTATGTAGAAATTTGTGCTGGACTTCTTCATTAATTTCCTTGAGATTTCTTTTTTCCAGAAATCCATGACCAAAGAAAAAAATGGCAATACAGGTTGGACTCGACAACATTTGGTCAGCAATAGTTTTTTTGAAAACCGAAAGGGCCTTAGTCCCGGGTAAAGATTTTTCCAAAAATTTGTAAAAATAGTGATGAAATGGTCCCTGGAGGAGACCAACAGTCAACATATTTCTTGTGCGAGTGAAGTCATGTTCAGAACCGCAGGATAGTGTTATTTTTTTGTCTTCTTTATTTTCTTGTTCCAATACATTGGCAGAAATCGAAACTACTTTCGTCGAGCGATTTTGCCTGAATTTTTCGCCTTGCTGATGTATCACATCCGCAACGGCCATCATGAGGCCGCAACTTGCGGTGTTGGTGATCAACAAGTACTTCCCTAGTATCAAAAAATGTTTTTTTTTTTCACCAAGAGGCCGTTCAAAACCTACGTCACACTATCAGGGGGGGGGTGATAATTTGTGACGTAGAAGGGGAGGGTTTAATGCAGAATCTTACGTCGCACATGAAAAATATAAATGTAAATAACAGTTTTTTGAAATGCTTGAAAAAAAAGAAAACTAGTGATTTTATTTTTAAAGTAAAGCATCTAAATACGGACTTTCCTCTCTTTTCCCTATTTCCCTCTTCATCCGTTTTTTTAGAGAATTCCCTTTCTTCCCCTGTTTTCAAGAATATTGGTTAAAAATGGATCGTTTTTAGTTGTACATTCAACAATTTTGTTTTACCGAGAATAAATTATCAACGTTTGTTTAGATTTGGATTGGATGTAATCTGGAATGTTTTTAAATTGACAAAATAATCTTTCGTTTTGATTCTGATTGGAGATTTTTCATTGTTTCGAAATTCGCAAGAAAAAATCGAAACGTTAAAAATTTACAAAGATTGGGTCGAAAATTAAACTTCTTGATGGAAAATTTAACTACTTGGTTGAAAGTTGAACCACTTTGTTAAACATTCATTGTATTAGTTGCGGGTCCATCGAACTAATTGATTGATAGTTCAGTTTCTCGATGAAAACTTTACTTTTTTGTAAGAATTTCGTCGTTTTGGATTAGAAATTCTATTATTATTGTAGAAAATACAACTATTTGGTTTGACTATTTAACTTGAAAATTCGCCTTTTTGGATTGGGAATTCAATCATTTGGTTAGAAATTCTTTTCTTTGGAACGAAAAATCTTTCTTAGCAGAAAGTCAGACATTTTTGTAGAACATCCGTCTTCTTAGCTTGGAAATTAAACTTTTTTGGGTAAAAATGGAACTGTTTAGTTAAAAATTATCCGCTTTTGGCTAATGTTTCAACTTATCTGTAAAAATTTTTTATTAAATTCAGCTGTTTTTTATTTAAAATTTAAAACTTTTTTGGTTAAAATACCAACTACTCAATTTTTCTTTAAGAATTTCTATTCAAGTTACTTCGAGAATTAATATTTTTGATTGAAAATTCAACTAACTGGTTGAAAATTCGTATCTTTCACTTGCAAGTGCAACTATTTGTCATCATTCTTGGTTGAAAATTCATCTTTTTGGGTCTGAAAGTCAATTGTTTTCTAAAAAATTTGACTTTTTAGCTTAAAAATTCAACACTTTCGTTGGAAATTTATTTCTTTTGGTAGAGAATTAATCTTTTTGGCAAAAAGTGAAAATGCAAATATTTTGTTGAAAATGAAATATATTGCCTCCTGAAATATTGAGCGTTTTATTTTAAAATCAATATGGTACCTGTAGATTAATTTTATTTAAAAGAATTTATTCCCCTATTTTCGTGAAAAAATCATCTATTTCCCCTGTTTTAAGAGCTATTATGTCGGGCTGTGAAGTCTGTTACAATAATATGTTTATATGTTTTGTGTTTTATTTTAGGCCCTGATGAAGTGAAATCAAAGAAAAAAACCCTGAGGGGTTCAAGCATTGTGTGATGATATGTGATGAAATAATAATTTTTTAATTGAATTGCTCACCGAAGAGTTTGCTCAAAATGCCCATCTGATTAGCAACTCGACTTCAATACAGCTCCTCAAGTGAAAATACCTCCAGATGCTCAAATTTTCAATTTTGATAATACCAATTACAAAATGGAAAATCGTAATTTCGGTTTTTCCAGAACCGAAAGAGAAATAATTCAGTGAAATTAGCAAGGGTTGATACTATTTGACTATATCTTGATTAAATTGTTCCTTGATCCTCTGATGCTTATGAAGACGAAAGGTAGGTCTGCCTCGAAGCATAACTTCCTCTCTTGGCCCAAAACGAATAATCCCGTCCGTTTTTTTTTAATTTGAAGGTTTTTCTTCTCTTTTTTTTTAATTTACAGTGTTTGATGGAATAAAGATGCTTGGCATTGACTTGCCAAGTATCCCATTGCGCACCGAACTCAAAATTGCTACTGATACCTAAACTGCTAATTGTCCGATAAATAAGCGATTAATTGCAATCTCCGTCACACTTTGTTTGTTTATTTGCAAGCTTTATCGCGTACATTGTCGCCGTAAGTAGGAAGATTCCTTCGGGAAGCTTCAGACTATTTTTATCGGCGAATCTTCCTGATACGAATCTAGAGTGGTGCCAATGGATTATTATCGCTCTTCTTTTGTATAATATGATTTTTTCGTCTGCTGTAGATTTTGTGGAGTGTTTGCTAGCAACGGGGAAATGAGTTTTGCGTTCAAAGATATTTTAGTTACTTGTTTCAATAATTAAATGCAATATAATATACCGTTGCACAGTTAGAAAAAATGTACTTATTTGGACGATAGGGTTGTTCAAAAAAGGCAATGTTCAAATTTCATTTAGAAGGGTATCTCATTTAGGGTTATTCAAAAACTACGTCATACTGAATGTGACATCACACATGGAAAATATAAATGTATATAATAATTTTTTGAATGCTTGAAAAAATAAAAATGAGTCATTTTGTTTTACAAGTAAATCATTTTAATACGGACTTTAGACTCTTACCCCTATTTCCCTTTTTTCCTCTTTCTCTTCTGTTTTTAAGGCACTTTCCCTTTTTCTCGGTCTTCTTTGCTTGTGTGCGAATATTTTTCTTTAAAAGTTAATTATTTTCATTGTAAGACTCTGCTATTTTATTTTTGGTTCAAAATTCATCTTTTTTGGATAAAAATTCTATCTTTTGGTTGAAGATTCAACTACTTTGTTGATAATTCCTTCTTTTCAGTTGAAAATTAATTTTCTTAACTGAAAACTCAAATAATTAATTCATGGCTAAAAATTGATAGTTTTTAGTTGAAAAGTCAACCAATACATTTTTCATTTGAAAATTGATCTAGTTTCCTTGAACATTCAACTAATACTTAGTTGAAAGTTGAACTACTTTGTTATAAATTCATTTTATTGGTTAAAGGTTGAAATATTTTGTTGACCGCGGAAAAGTTAAGAGTGGGAAATGTCATGCAAAATTTTCATTTGTTTTATACAAAATAGTGTAAAACAAATAAAAATGATACATTGCATATACAACAGATCGAGTTTCAGTAAGAAGTCAAATTTTCTTAACAAAAAGCATTATAATTTGTAGCCTGATACAGAAACACTAAAATTTAACATACTTGAGTTACAATTTGAGGCAATTTATACGGGAATGTGAAATATCGTTGATTTCAAACGTTTTGAAAAAAGTGTGCATCTCTATAACATTTTGAGTACAAGTAAAAGCCTGAAGCTCTTCAGCGAGACTTATCAGAATCCGCAGACGGATGCAGATATATAAAGGTTTATTATACTTCGTCCACGAATTATAAAAATATGTATGGAAATGTGAAAAATCGTTGATTTTGAATGTTTTGAAGAACGTTTGCTCATATATAATAGATCGAGTTTAAGTAAAAGCGTAAAGTTCTTCCACAAATATCATCAGAATCCGTAGCCTTGTTCAGAAACGCTAACATTTGACAACATTATATTGCAGATTAGGACAATCTCGGTATGTATCGTCACTCACGGACGCATTTTATCATGTAGTTAAGTTTTTCTATTAGAGTGAGCCTTGTTTCCTGTTATTCTCACCATCCACGGCCTGGGTTGCAGTCAAGTACATGATGGGGGGACCTACGGCTTAAGGTGGCATCCGAACCACCGGCACTCCAGTAAAAGTACAAATAAAATTTCTAGAGGTACGGACTCACAGTTCGAACCGCGAGCGTCTAACAGGAAGTCCGAGTGGATAACCGCCTTAGCCAATGTTATTATTATAGATATTGTTATTATTTTTCTTTTAAAAACAAATTTCTCGGGTGAATCTGCCGAGCTGAAAATTCATTGAAAGGAACCTGTGTAGAAACCTGACAGGTTCAGGGAACAGGGAAAGTGTTCGGCCATTCTTGTAGAGCCCCACGTGCAATGATAAGGCCCTTCTATTCCAAAGGAATTGAAGCCGAAACCGAATATATAATGTCCCACTTGCTCAGGAACCTGTACAGGATCCTTTATAGATACTTTTTGCAATTGTGTCCAACTTGCATAGTAACCTGTACAGAAACGTACGCAGGTTCCTGGTACATTGGTTGCTGCCGCGGATCCTGCCAGGGTTCTAACGCACGTTCCTGTACATAAATCTGGGTATTTCAATACCTGTCCACTGTACAGGTTCCTGTATTATCGTGGATGTTGCTGCAAGAAATTCCCTAGGGAGGATCCTGCACAGGTTCCTGTGTAAGTTGGACATAATTGCAAAAAGTATCTATGAAGGATCCTGTACAGGTTCCTGAGCAAGTGGGACATTATATATTCGGTTTCGGTTTCAATTCCTTTGGAATAGAACGGCGTTATCCTTGCACGTGGGGCTCTACAAGAACGGGCGAACCCTTTCCCTGGCTGTTTGTGGGAACAACAATGAATTAATTGATCTTTATAAGATCATGATTAGACAGGAACGGTATAGGGTGCTGTGAATATGAATCAAGTTTTTCCAGCTCATCGACAATCATTAAATCGATACGTGTGCTGGTACGATCAATGTGATGTGTAGAATCATGGGGGGACAATCGAGAGTTTAGAAGATTGTATCAAGGTTGTAGAAGTTGCTGGTGTGGTTACTACTAGCATTTAAATCTGTATTAAAATCACCGTCAACAATAATATTATTGAAATTTGGAACATGCATTGTAATCTCCGATTCACATTCAGTGCCATAAGATGCATTGGGCGGTTTATATATGTTACAGGCAAAGTATATGATCCGGCAACATATATATTCCCTAGGCATTAGATATAATGCCCAAAAGAGGCCAGGCAAAGTATATAATACTATCTATTATACACATTGCCTAGGAATTACATGTAATACCCAGAAGAAACCAGGCAAAGTGTATAATAAATATTCTCCATTATTTGAGCAATTTCTACTTTTTAAAACTTCCATTACTTTGGTGATTTCAAAGATATTAAAATGTATTTTTTCTTAATTATTCATAATGAGACCCCGTTTTAAAAAATATATTTTTCTAACCAATATTTAAAAAAAATTGTATTTTTAGAAAACAAATATTTAAACTCATTTTTGAAAAAAATTAACTTTTGATTTTCTTTAAATTCTTTTTTAAATATACTTTACAATGTGCTTTAAGAGCCCTGTAAATATAAAAATGGTATCTCCCTTAGTTTTCGAGAAATAATTAAATATGCGTGGGAAGCTTCTTAACATTTTGATTTGTTTGAATGCCAATTAAAACTTATTTCTCAAATATCACCCCCAGAAGTCTGTTTTATAGGGTCCCAAAAAATCCCGTGAGTCGAGAACTGGGTTTTGCGAGGTTTTGGCGCTAATTATGATTTTTCGTGTTCAAAGAAAAATACAAATTGTATATTATACATGAAATACTACTTTCCATTGATAGTGAGATGTTTATATGAATCATTCAAACAATTTATTATTGTTTTTAGCAATTTTCACTCAGAATAGAGTTCGACAGTCGCAATTTTCCAAATTTTTGAACTTATTTTCAACTTTTCAATTAGTATGAGGTAATAGTTAATTCAAGTTGACAAACATAATTGTTTAAGCAATTAAGTATCATTTCAAGTAATATTGTCTTGGAATAATGCTGGAAAGTTGCGGTTATTTTCTTAAATATTCAACATTTTGTCCACTTTTCAATCAGTGTGAGGTAATAATTTAAGTTTCAACTTGATTCACCTAATGTTAAAGATTCTGTATAAAATGTACAAAAATGTCTTTTTTCTTATAAATACGTGTTAAACTTCATAATTTGACATAGAATTGTTCATTTCACAAATAACCCAGGCATTTCAAGTAATGTCAGACCTAACTCAGGTAATGAATATATACTGTTTCAATGACAATTTAGTTAAATTAAAATTTCTAATTTATTCTACATTAGTTTCAAATTAGTATGCAATTAAAATCTAAGCTGTCATACAAATTTTCCGACGGCTAAACTGGACTTTTCCAGACGTTCGCCGCCCACTTTGTCGAGAAGTACACGTCCTATTTTATGACCCAAAAACCCCTACCCCCACTAAAGAAAATGCAAGGTGCACAGTCCTCTGCACTCTTCACCCATGTTAATAATCAGTCAGGTTCACGATGGCTTCGTATGAGGGTCGTAATGATATTGCAAAACAGCAATTTTACAATAAACTGAGTGAAGTTCAAAATTCGGCGGCGAAAAACAGTGCATTTTTGACGGATGAACGGTACCAACATTTAGTGAAAGAAGTCAATAGTGTCAAATCTTCAGGGAAAAAGAGACCGCAGGATTACTGGCTCTTAGATAAGTACGATGTGTTGGTTGTACAACAAAATGAGAAGCTAATTTATCCTATAAAAAGTGACAACTGTTTGGTATTATATTACGTGCCTGGAAGTGAATTTTTGATGTTCTTCAAGCAACACATGCATCTATAGGACATGGAGGACGTGACCGAATGCTATAAGAATCGTGTACTAAATACAAAAACGTCACTCGTCGGGATGTGAGAATTTTTATTAGTGTGTGTGAACCTTGTCAGCAGAAACAGAAAGGTGTTAAGGAAGGGGTGGTCGCTAAGCCTCTATTATTTTCTGAATTTAACTTGCGCTGTCAGGTAGACTTAATAGGTTTTCAATCTTATCCGGATGGCCCATATAAATTTATTCTAGTTTACCAGGATCATTTAACGAAATTTGTAGTTCTCGAAGCTCTGGAGTCGAAGATGATGAAGCAGAAGATGTAGCCCTTAATTTCATCCAGATTTTCACTCTGCTTGGAGCACCTGCCATGTTACAGTCCGACAACGGTAGGCAATTTGCAAATTCCATTGTTTCCAATTTGAAAAAATTTTGGGCGGAATTAAAAATCGTGCATGGTAAACCACGGCACAGTCAGAGTCAAGGCAGCGTCGAAAGGGCAAACCAGGACATCGAGAACATGCTGCTACGTGGATGCAGGATCATAATATTGGGCTGAAGCATGGGTTAGAAGAGTGCGTGGAGGTGGAAAGGAGTGGGTCAAGCATAGAGCTATTGATGCATGAAAGGGGGGACAAATGGGCAGTAGCATGGGCGAAGAGGGTGTTGTTTAAGATAGAGACGAAGAGAAGGAAGGAGGAAGAGGAATGGAGACGGGAAGATTGTAAATAGGAGAGGAAGTACATATCAGTAAACTGTAAATATTGTAAATAGTAGATGAGTGTTATGTATTAGCCTGGGAGGCAGAGTTTGGCAATGCGAGGCAAAGCGAGAAAGTAGGGACATGCGTGGTATTAGAGTTAAGGTGGTTTCCGAAAAGATCGATCTCTGGTATAATTCTTCAAAGTCAAGCTTCTATTTCAAGTAGAATGTTTTTTTATATGCTAAATTAATTTCAAATTTTTCTACCACACTGATGTCGAGATAATTGATGTCAAAGATGACTTCTTCAACACAGAATGCATGAGCAATGCACAGGCACTTTCTTGGAAATACAAATATGTCAGAAAAATAATAAAATCTCTTCACCACGTACTTTTCTAGATAATCGAATGGAAAACATTGAAATTTTAATTTAAAAATTTGTTGAAGAAAATTCTGTAAAAAAAATTGAAGTGTAAGAAAGTCAATTTTTCAAGTCAGCAGGCCGAAAATTAAACGTTGATCTATCTTAGACTGGCACCAGCGACACCAATGCCCATGCATCATGAGAACCAATAGAATTAATGCAATCGCCCCACAGTGAGCTGGAAGACCCACAAAAGTGGCCAAAATTCAACATTTCCATCCAATATGGCGCCTAAAATTTCTAATTTTTTTCATATTAGTATTTGTATATGTTGTTGAGGTGGCTGATTTAGAATTCGGCGTCAATAGTTATGAATCCAAAATCGCAAATCTATCTAATATCGGAACTTAAATCACATTTTTTTATATATTTGCATATATTATGGTAAGGAGTATTTGAAAAACTTAAATTTCACCATGTTGTTTTTTCTTTGAAGGCCTGCAGTTAGCCTACAAAAGTTGTGGAATCCAAGGTCTACCATGTCTGTGCATGTGACACGACTAAAAACCCCCCAAAAAATTCCTGAAACTGTAAAATTCCCGAATTGGAAAATTCCTCAATAATAAAATTCCCGGAATAATGAAATTTTCGGAATCTAAAACATCCGAATTGGAAAATTCCCCATAATGAAACTGCCGACAGTTTATAATATTTCTGAATTTCAAAATTGCCGCAAGAAAATTGCCGAATTATAAAATTCCCAAATTTTAATCAATATTATTTTTATATTAAAAATAAAATTATTAAATGCTTTTATATAAGAAAAAAGTTTTTAACGTTTAAAGTTTTGAAAAACTATTCTTTGAATTCAAAATAACAATGAATGAAGAAAATATATTTCAGTGTAAACAATTTTGGTTTAAAATTTGCATAGTATTTTTTTTAAATGACAAAAGCCGTTCTCAAGAATCAAACTGTTGATTAAAAAAAAAATTTCGAGATAAATCAGTGCTGAATTGAATCCTGCAAAGTTTATTTAGAAATGTTTTTAGGTTCGGAGAACATTCAGGAAGAAATTTTTTTTTTTTTTTTTTTTTTTTTTTTTTTTTTAGGCGCACGTGTTTTTACAATAAATTTTTCATACAATTTACATAGAATAATTTTAATTTTGATTTCAAACAATAATTTTGGAAAACTACAAATATTAAAAAAGTTCTTCGATAAAAATCTGTTATTATTGAATTTTTATTAAATAATATTGATTAAAAACACGTTTTTAATTGTAGAAACGCGGGAATTTTATAATCGGGGAATTTTCGATTTCAGATATTTTATAATTTGGTAATTTTATGTCGGAAATTTTATTATTTGGGGATTTTCCAATTCGGGAATTTTACTGTGTTGGAAAATCCCAAAGTGCATGTGCATCTGTGAACGCTCTACTATAGAATGTTTGATACCAGGTATCTGCGCGCCCTAAAAGAAAATGTTTGGAGGAAAATATCCCTATTAGCTCTGTTCAACTTGGTAGTGAGGTTGAACTGCAAAATTGGTACTACTAATGAACCTCAAAATTTTATTAATAAATATCAAAATAAATAAATATTCACGCAGTGTCGTAACCAATGAGGTTTTTGACAACAATATTTGCGAGATATCGTTACACCACTTTTTTTATATAGGAAAATTAATTTTACGAAATGAGAAATTTTCATTTATTGATCATAATATCCTTGACATGTACTTGTCCAATTATTTATAGTGGCCATTTTGCCTTAACCTATCGTCTTACAGTTATTGGTTATTTATTCCCAGTGATATTTTTTAATGTAACAACAAATTGTTATTTTATTATCCACTCTTCCTTCTCAATCAGGCTTAATTGAACTCCTTTTTGCAGACACCCAAAGCATTTCGACGACTACCAGGCAAACATTTGATTTCCGGAGCTGTTATTATATTTAAACCTTTATGCGTACATCTGAGCTGAAAATTTTCTGGATCCACTGCTAAGGTAAATGAGGAAATGCAAGGTCGACCCATTTTATAGAGACTAGCACATGTGTCTAGGAAAGGAACGAGACCGTTTTCGAGACAAGGATTTTTTTCGCATTTTGCTAAATCTTCTTCGGCAGGAAGTATCAAGTAGTATTCTGGCGGACAAGGTCCTTGTTCATATGCCGGGTAACAAGAATTATCTTCAAGATAATATAAATACGCTGGGCGACTGCAGTCGCAAATCAAGTTGCTGGAATTATCATTATCCACTGGGAACAGGTCCATGTTTTTCGGACATTCTTCTGAAGTCTACAAAAACATATATAAATATAGCTTTTTTCGATGGAATGGCGGTTTTCCATCAATTAATTCTAAACTAAAAATAATTATCTATAGCTATGAAAAAATTCCACTCTATAGCTCTGCTGGGATTTGAACCCAGTTCTGCATATTGCCAGTCTAAGCTACAGAAGAACACGAAATTCATAATTATTACCCTCAAAACAAACTGATATATTTGGCATATATAAGGCCCAGTAAGATAACCACACAATATCTTGTGCGGGATATCAATCTCAGACTTAGAAAAAGAATTTAAGAAAAAGGAACTGGGAGGAGTTAGGATGGGTGAGGAAAATATATATATACACTGGCAAATGAATGGTCATCATAGACCTCATATGGGCATATCCACGTAAAGTGCCATTTTTTATAAAAAAATAGTCAAAAACAAATCTCAAGGCACACATTTCATACTTTTTTCCTACGTTCTACATACATGTAGAAACGCATTTTTAAGCTTGGTCAACATCTTTGCGCATGCGCGCAGTTTGCACAAAATATTGAAATTAATAAATCCATAAAATCAATTAAATGAATGGTATTTTATGAATGGAAGGTGAAAAAGGGTTGTTTATTCTTTTTTAATGCTCATGATACTTTTCAGTAGTGTGTGAATTACCACCTTCTTGATTTAGAATGTACTGGGTGTTTTTGTTAACTTGAGACATCGAAATATCTCAAAAAATACGCATCCTATGAAAAAAATATCCGTTTGAAAACTTTTTAGTTTCGAGGTGGAAAAGCGACTTTGGAAAAATTTAGCCCCCCCCCCCCCCCAGGAAGCAGAAGTGGGGGTAACTTTGTAATTTCAAATGGTAACCCCAATTTTCGATCAGATATTCAGATTCTCCTCTATGAAATACGTAAGATTTAGTCGAAATTTTTTTTTCGTTACGCGAAAAAAACCCACCCCCTCTCTCCAGGGGGGATCAAAGTCGCTTTCCCCCCTCGAAAATAATAAGTTTTTATTACGGATATTTTTTCCATAGGATGCGTATTTTTTAGATATTTCGATGACTCAAGTACTGGAATTTATACGTATAAGAGGTATCACGAAATATTAACTTTCAATAAAGTAAGCAAATAAAATGTTGTTCAACGTTTCATCCAATTTTTGTATTGAAAGTTGGTTAAAAACTGGATCGAATATATTTTTCTATTATTAAACAACTATTTTCAATTTAATACTTTCAAGAAAAATTAGAAATATTTTTTTGAACTCTTCTCCAATTCAATTTGTTAGAAAAGGGTTAATTTATTATAATAATGACAGATTTACTTGCCAAAAGTTTGATATAAAATTTATTTTTTATTTTCCATTCCAACTAATATGATGTTAGTTTGCGAAAAACTTTGGGCCTTCTGAATAGAAAAACCTTTTTGCCAAACAAATATTTTCATACGAGTAATTCGATGGAAGCAAGTAATATTTTTCAAATATTTTACCATTTTTGGAATATTTCAAAACATTCTGAATTCTTGTAAAACAGTTTCAGACAAAAGTTATTCCTTTCAATAAAACGGAACTTTTTTGTAAAACAAAATTTTTTTGTTGGCGTGTAACTTTTGAAGAAAATCCATTTATATAAAAATTTTGACTTTCATTTTTACGAAATGCACGTGATTTTTGAGGCACATCATTTTTCTTGCTGGGACGTCTTTTGGCCACCGAAATACAACGAAGTCAGCAAAAAATTTAATCCTATCTTGATGCGCGCGATTTTCACAGCTGTTGGCGCTGGAGTGGACATTTTCGCTGAAATTTTGGAGTGGACATTTTAGCCTTAAATTGGGCATAACTTTTGCGCGCACTGCAATGTTAACTTTATCCGTGGTAAACTTCTTCGCCCCAACATACTGCTTAATTTCCGTACGCATAGAAGAGTGTGCTCCAAGTATTCTTGGAGTAAAGTACGATGATGGAGTGGACATTTTTACGCCAAATTCGAAATTTTCGATATTTGAATGTGTGATACTTCGATAATTTTAGGAGCACATCTTTTTCCTCTATATGGTGTCAACTGGCCACCAAAATCTAATAAAAAACGAAATAATTTTTACCTGGGTGGTTGCGCGCACTTTCTACAACTACAGAACTTGGAGCGGACATTTGAATTGTAAAAGCGGTGACACGACTTTGAGATTTTCTTGCTGAGAATGATTTTCCTCGGAATTTTTAAACATTGCGCGGAGAAGCTGTGAGCATGCAAAGCATTCAATTTGTAGCTGGTGACAAATATTACACAGGTATATTTTTGGGATTTTTTCCAACTATTATATGTTGCATTTTTTTAGGAGGGTTTCTGTAATGACTGTAAGCTTTTATTTCTTTTTTAGGGAGTCTGTCTGTAAATTTTCATTCAATATAACTTATATTTCAAGTGTTGGTTTGCCCATAATATCACGGTGACAGAAAAATGACACTTTCCGTGGAAACGCCCATATACAAGGAATTGAGAATTCTAGGGGAGGATGAAATGGGTGAGGAGTGGATGATGGAGTTGGAGGGGGCTAGAAGGGTGAATGAGAAAGAATAGATGTGAACAAATGGCAAAATAAGGATAAGATAGAAGAGAAGAGAAAGTGAAGGAAACGGAAATAGCTTAGGTCAGAAGCGTAAAGATCTATAAGGAGTTATTATGTAGTAGTATGACTAGATTAAGATGTAGATGCGCTCGTTCTCTCGCTTCCGATCGCTAGCTCACTCTTTCGACAGTGACATTGCACTATATTAATATAGAAATAAAAGGATCTAGATATAAGAATTGATGTAAATAGTTGTGAATGTCTTTTAAGAAACTGAGGTCATGTACACCCTTAGGGGACATTATGAATGAAAGAGAAGACTATAGAAGAACAGAGTTATAAACAATAATAAATTGTTCAAACCATTATGTTTCGTGAATTTCAATAATTTTTACCTCGCTCTAAGTAAAAAAAGGATAAGAAATTGAATATTTCAGAAAGAACCGCAACTGCCTAGCATTATTTGAAGATAATATTAATAAAAATAATAAGAAATTGTTCAGACAATCATGCTTCTTAATTAACTGTTGCCTTACTCCGATTGAAAAGTGGCAAAAATGTGGAAAATTTTAGAAAAAACTGCAACTTTCTAGCATTATTCTAAGGGATTATTATTATAAATAATTATAATAATGAAATATTCAAACAACTATTTCTTCAAAAATTAATTAATTGTTGCCTCACTCTAAATTAAAAAGTTAAAAAAAAGTTGAAACGATTGGAAAAAAACGGGACTTTCTAAATCTCTTCTAAGAGAAAATTGCTAAAAATAATAATAAATTATTTAAACAAGTTGTGTGAACATATAATCATCAATATAAGTTATAATAATTATATATATAGTCATCAATATAAATGTTATTTCTAGAAATAATTTGAATTTGAAACCCCACAAAAAAATCATAAATAGCGCTAAAAATTCGCAAAACTTAATAAATTATCAAATAAATTAAATTTTAACTCGCTTCACCTAATATTGACGATTTTGAATAAAATTTACAAAAAAAATTATCTTTTCTAGGGGGAAATACATGTTAAACTTCATGGGGCTTGCGGAAACTCTAAATATCTTTTTTTTAACACATTAATTTTTTTGTGTATGCAAACAAAATTGGAAGCCTTATGCATGAAAATTCAATGAGAGAAAATTCCAATGCATTTGTGGACGAGCCTAATAGTTATGGATAGAGTGCGATAGTTGATTAATATATTAATGAGACATTATCGGAAGAATTGACTAGAAATTGATAAAGTGTAATTAATTTATAATAGAATCGGATAGAAATAATAAAAATTTTTAAAATTAATTAGGTTTACACCATAGATTAAAATTGGATTGGACACATTAGGACGAATTTATAATTTTTGTATAAGAAATTAGATACAATTAAATATATATTTAAAAATGGACAGTCTTAATGGCAAAAATGGATGAAACAAGATATATTTAGAATAGAGTAGAATATAAATAGGTACAAAGAAATTTAGTTTTTAATAAGATCGAAATGTATAGGATGAAATACATTTAGAATACAATACGATAGTAACGTATAGAATTTTATAAAATTGGATAGATTTACAATGTATAAGGCTAGCACTGAATATAATTCTGAAAAATATGAATAGGATACAAATTGATAAAATTGTAATATGAAGAGGTGGAATAAAACAAAATTCAAATTAATAGAATATGATAGTTTAAATATACCTAAGGCAAACAAAATTACTGAATACATTTTGATTTGATAAAAATATTTTTATTTTAAATCTCGATACTTAAATTCTTGAAATGTGCATATAGTCAATTATTTAATCGAGTTACCATTTTTGAATTACTGCTGACTTTTTTCGTGATTTGTGATGTTCCATTATTAATTGTAGAAACAACACTTTCTCCTATAACTTGAAGACAAATTATTGAGATGATGCAGATTAAGAAAGATGATTTCATTTTGGCTCTTTAACAAAAAATGATCTATATTCTTCAAACTTGAATGAGAAACTGCGTTGCTACCTCAGAACAAATTCTACATATGCACTTTTATTTAATGGACTCCCAAGGCGAACCAGTTTAAGAATAAAGAAAGAAAATAATAAGATTCTTGCTAAAGTGATACCGTATTAAAATATTTTTCCTGTTTCGCTAAAAAAAAAATTATACGCTATTTTCAAGGAATTTATAAGATGTTTGTTAAAAGTTATAGTTTTTGTAAATATTTTCAAAATATTGTGCCTCCTTTTCATGAAAAAGTACAAATGGTTGTAGAGCGAAGAGGTGAATCTGATACTAGAAAAATAGAAAATAAAAATTATAAAGAAATAAAAATGCATGAAATATGTCAATTGTTTATCGTAAATATGATTATTAGCAGTGCTAGTATCATATAGTAATAAAAATAAAAATATTTTCATGAAAAATAAATTCTACATTTTTCTACATAACCCGCCGGGCGGTTTATTGAATTCGAGAGCTCAATTTTACTACATGCAGATTCATTTTACCATGACTTGTCTTATTGTTCTTAGTTATTCCTCAGTGATATTTTTTAGTTTTTTAGTTTATTCACCAGATTATGTTTTTCGTCTGGTCTGATCTTTTCTCCCGCCTTCTGGTCGACTATGAGGAGCAGATGCTGAGCCAGACTCTGGCCTCTGTCATACAAGGCAGACGTTGCTACTAGGGACAGGACTGACAGGGAAGAAAGGTACGCATAGATTTCGCACTCATTATTACTTAATTTATCGCAAAAATAAAATAATTTAATCACCAATGACTTTCCTCCAGGGTAACTCGAGCTTCACTGAAGCGAGGTGACACAGCAGGGCACTCTTGAGGCTTATTTTCCAACCGCTAGGCGGTATTTCAAAGTAGGCGCTCACCCGATTCAATTCCCTGTGGACACGACTTCTGAGTCTAATTAAAAAAATAAAAAAACAAAGAAATATTTCTTTTTTGTAGAATTTGGGAGAGGAATACTGTAGCATATTATGGGCCTATTAGAAAGCTTGAAAAGTTCAGTGATTATAGTAAATATGTTTGCATAAAGTTCACTTTTAACCCCTTGGGACACGTGACAGCCATACTTGAGGGAATAAATCGAAAATATTCTGAACAGCTAAAAAAATCATGTGAGGGCTAAATAAAGTATCATTAGTACAATAGCCTGACACTAATGTGTAATTCCGTGAATTCAACAAATTCCGTGAATTCCACGAATTCCATGATTTTAACGAATTCCGTGAAATCCATGAATTTAACGAATTCCGTGAAATCCGTGAATTCCGTGAATTTCACGAATTCCGTAAATTCTACGAATTCCATTAATACCGTGAATTCCATGAATGTCATGAATTCCATGAATTTAACGAATTCCGTGAACTCCATGAATTCAACGAATTTCGTAAATTCCGTGAACTTCAAGAATTCCGTGGATTTCCGAGAATTCCATGAATTCCGTGAATTCCGTGAACTCCATGAATTCCGTAAATTTCCGTGAATTCAATGAATTCAGTGCATTCCGTGAATTCCGTAAAGTCCATGAATTCCGTGGATTTCCGTGAATTCCTTCGAATTGCACACTGTTTGATTTCGGATTACACACTTATAATTTCAAACTAAAGAATGTAGCAATCAACGTTATCGACGTCCAAGGAAAATTGCTCCGTAAGTTTTCCACGAGAGGAACTGTAAAGGCAAGGGAAAGGTGAAGGCAATTGGCTTTAGAAGAATCATTTGTAATTTTTAAATCTTTTAATTATACTCTTAAAGTTACAAAATAATCTAAAACATAGTCATTATATCTATGTATACTTAACATAAGCATATATGTATATAATCAACTAATTCGTTTTCTACATTTCAATTGAGCGAATACGTACGTATCTTGATGATCAAATCTGAATTAGCAGTCTTGATCATATCCGGATCTAAAGCAAAAAATGTGCATGCGTTAAGAGGATTGATTTATGCACTAAATCTCTTTGAAAGTTGTACGCATATTGTATCTATGATACAGACAAAAAAACACAATTTTATGGCATCTCGAAGAGTAAAAATCATCTGCTTATCTTTTCCGATCTGATTTTTGCCAAAAGGAAGTTTTTAATCTCCATTCTACAATCTACTTTCAGATATTCTGAACAAAGTGTAAATTTTTTATCTACCTTCATACCTTTATACCGCATTTTGAAACTCGAATCCACAATCCGCATCCTGCAAAGCGGATGGCCCAAAACTACGCATTTTTAACTTTTGGTGGATTTCTCTGCCCAATAATATAATGCTGACGGCTTACTGGACCGTTAGCTACGGCCGTCAGAAGTTTATGTGTAGAAAATGCATATAAAACTGTTTTAAGCATTATGCCCTAGACCGAATGAAACGATATTCCAAATGTGTATACAAAATCTCGATTAAAAAAGGGCGCTAAATTACAGTTATAAATTGAAATCATAGCTGCCAGATCGCGGACCGTCGGAGTTTGCGCAGAAAAGTTCGTATACATTTTCAAGTTATGTACAAACTCTACTGCGCAAACTCCGACGATCCGTGATCTGCAGCTCTGCTTTACAAGAAAAGGTATTTTGTATTTATTTATACATTACAATGAATAATAATACGTTGATATTATACAGCTAGAAGACTTTTCAGTTTTTTATGAGCAATATGAATTTTATACCCATTTTTTAAAAACTCCGCCTTTTTGGAAAAAATCAGCATTTTGGAGCTTGCTCCGCTGCAATTCCACAACTAGGGTCTGGCAACACTGGTCCAAAGCAGAGAGTGTATTCCAGTGTGCAAATAAAAAAAACCTTTACATGCGACCCATCAGATTCAGCTCTAATGCTGAGCAGTTCATTCAAATCGTAGCTGCAGCGTCTGAAAGATAATCGTTTGGGTTCTAAACTTTCTGCATTTTTTTATTAATTGAGAAATCATGACTGCGAGAGGCCCTATCGCTTAGATGATCCCGTTGCGACCCCTTGTGAGTCTAAGCGTGACCACGAAGCTCTCTTCATACGGCGAGGACCGCAACCACGCTTTGTCCGACATTTCTGACCCACTGCTGCAGTTACTGTCCGTGACTGTTAGACGTTTCCCCGTAATCGCGGGGCAGTGAAAAAGGATATGAATAGCTGTCTCCTCATCCCTTCCGCGTAGACGACAGAGGGGGCTTTCTTCGAGCCCTATCTTATGTCTGTGATGTCCTAACATTTCTGTTAGGATTTTGACTACGTTCTTCCCGACCTTGAGTATTTCCTTTGTTCGATTGGAGTTTAGCTTCAAATCTAAGAGTGTTTAAACCTGTCTACAGCCAGTGGACAAACCCCACTCATTCTGATGTTCAACTGACAGCCAACTGTTTATTTCTCCAGTGTCTAACCTACGGGAAATGCCTACAACTGGCTCGGATTCAGTGACGTTTTCTATTGCTGCTAGTTATGCTAGCTTGTCCGATATTTCATCGCCTTTGATGCCGCTGTGTCCAGGGATCTAAAGTAGTTTCTCGGCTTTCCGTCGCTAAAATGTTTAGTGCCTCAAAGCACTCCCATACTAGTAGCGACGTATTCGATGTTTCAGTCAAGTCCATTATAGCAGGCCTGCTGTCTGAGCAGATGCGGATGTTTCTTTTGTTGCCATACTCCTATCTATTGTAGGCGCAATGAAGCATGGCCATAATCTCATAATGTAGAACTGCGGCGTAGAACCCCGTCGGGATTGTAAACCCCATTCCGCTCCTTCTACGATATACACCGGCTCCTGCTTCCGCCTCGTTGTTTCTGGAGCCATTTGTAAACCAGTTGTCTCCATCACTGAGAAGGTGTGCGTCGCCGTTAACCCAATCCTCCTTCGTCGATTGGCTAACACAATACTTCTTGTCGAAAAGATAGCAAGTGTGCGTTTTGTGCCTACTCGCGATATCGGTTGGAATCCGCACTGCTGTTGTGATCCTTCCGCCGTGTACCATATTTAATCTCCAGGCCGCCTTCGCAGCCAGGGCCTCGATGGTGAGATAGAGGGGCTCCAACCCTGTTAGTGCCCCCAATGCCATCGTTGGTCTTGACTTTGAGGCACTAGTGACGATTCTTAGAATCAATGTCCTGATTCTTTAAATCGAGACTTTCGGAATGAAGACGAATCTCGTACCTCTCCATGCCGTTGGAACATATCGCAGCGTCAGACTAGCCGTAGCAAGTCACACGAGCTACCCTATGATGGTCTCTTCAGCCTTCTGTAAGAAGACCAGGTATACGCCAGCCGGACCAAGAGACTTGTAAGAACTGAAAGACTTCAGGGCCGACCTGGCCCTGGAGGCGGTAACAATCTCGTGGGCTAGCCGCCGTTTTGGACCCAGTTGAGCCACAGGCGGCTTTGGTTGCCTCAAAGGTGTCACCCCCTTTTCTCCAGACCCTTTTCTCGATGTTTGTACAAAAAAATGCTTCTGCTTTCTTGATTTGCCTTACGTATTGCACTCCCTGCAATTATCCCTTATCGTCGTAAATGAGGTGCATAGTTCATCCGTTTTGCCAGTAGATTCAAGATTTCAAGATTCAAGATTAAATTTATTATACAAATTCAAAATGAGATACAAAAGGTATCGCACATAGAGTAACGAAAATAAGATTAACTATAATATAAATAAATAAATATATAATATAAATAAAGATTAAAATAAGATAACCCCTTCCTTAAAGATTAGTTATTTATTTTCAGTGATATTTTTTTATTTAATAACAAACTGTTATTTTACTATCCATACTTTTTTCTCAATCAGACTTAATTAAACTCTTTTTTGCAGACACCCAAGGCATTTCGACGACTGCCAGGCAAACATTTGATTACAGGAGCTGTTATTATATTTAAATGTCTCGGCGTACATTTGAGCTCAAAATTATCTGGATTGACTGCTAAAATAAATGAAATATAGCAAGGTGGGCCCCTTTTATGCAGACCAGCACATGTGCCTTGGAAAGGAACGAGACCGTTCCGAAGACATGGATTTTTTTCACATTTTGCTAAATCTTCTTCTGGAGGAAGTATCAAGTAGTATTCTGGCGGACAAGGTCCTTGTTCATAAGCCTGGTAACAGGAATTATCTTCAAGATAATATAAATACGCTGGGCGACTGCAGTCGCAAATCAAGTTGCTGGAATTATCATTATCCACTGGGACCAGGTCCATGTATTTTGGACATTCTTTCAGAGTCTACAAAAACATATATAAATATCGTTTTTTTCGATGGAATGGCGGTTTTTTATCTACTCAGTCTAAACCTAAAATTTGTATCCTTAGCTGTGAAAAAATTCCACTCTAGATCCGCTTGGATTCGAACCCAGGACTAGAGATTGCCGGTCTAAACTACGGAAGGACACGAGATACATAATTATTAACCTCATAACAAAACGATATCTTTGGCATCTCCCTAGGGTATCTCGGCAGGAAATGGGGTATCCTGAAAAATCCCTCCACGAAAGGACTTATAGAACCATATAGAAAAAAGTCTATGTGAAAAAAGTCGGTTATTGTCACGAAATACAGCTACCAAATGCGTATAGAACTTGAATTTCTATATGGATCTATATGGAATTACCTACAGCCGCTGAGGGTATTTCTATATGTTTCTGGTGGTATTTCCACTTTTAGCTTTGGAGAATGCCAATTTGGCCCTTATAGACCCCTGGGTCTATATGGATCTATACAGCATTACCATTAGTAGCTGAGGTGATTTCTATGGGTTTCTGGAGGTATTTTCACTCGATTTGAGGAAATGCCTTATTGGTCCTCATAGACTCTATGGTCTTCACGCCCGGCTCACACTATTGGTGCCGCCATTTGTAAACCATGTTTTTCAACGCTTTTCTGCAAGAGGCGCTGCGAACGATGCAAACTAACTAAATCCGAATCTATGCGTCTAAATTTTCCAAAGGCCGCATGAGAGTGGGGCCTCCTTATACTACTTCGTGGTGTTATTGCAGGGGTCCCCAGCGAGGGGAAATTTCTCGAGTTCAGCTCTTTTAACACGTGTGGTTTTTGTCGCCTCGTTCCTCCCACCAAGAGTCTCTACTCTACTCTTAAAAGTTCGGCGTGGTGGTAAATTCTATTCTATGACGCCAAAATTTACCACCACCCCGAACTCTTAGATCTCTGGTAGAGTAGAGACTCTTGGTGGGAGAAACGAGGAGAGGAATCCACGCGTGTTAAAAGACATGAACTCGAGAAATTTCCCCTCGCTGAGGACCCCTGTGTTATTGCATCAATAACCTGTAATTTGCCCAGTTTGAAGATGGCACTTTTCATTATGAGTATAACGGAAAAATCAGTTTTTATGACGAATAACAAATTGAATTAATATATTTACCGGTTATAGTGTCACTTATTATTGCGCGATAATTTTCGCACACTGACAGCCTTGATAGAATTTCCCAGTGGGCACGAAATTTGAGAACGTAATTGGAACGTCCTACAAAAACGTTTCTTGGACGTACAAATCAAAAGACGTTATTTGAACGTTTCAAAAACCGTCCCATGTCAGACCCAATAATGTTTTGGAAACGTTTCATATTCCGAATACGTCCCTAAAACGTCTCTGCGAAACGTTGCATGTTAAGGAAACGTTATTTGGACTGAATTAGGATGTTTTTAAGCCGTTCTAATAACGTTCTTTAACGTTTGCGTCCACCAGGTTATCTGGAAGTGCAATCAGAGGGGACTCTACTATTATTGTACCATACATATAATGTTATCCATATAATTGGCAGTAGATATACCTGAATTTTCAGGAATATATTTAATTAGGGAATTGGGATATCTTGGGGACATCCTTGTTGGGACATTAATGGGATATCCTCAGGATATTCTGAGATATCTTTGGGACATTTCAGGGATAACGAGATTTCCGCTCTCTACGATATCATTCGCGATATTCCTAGGATGCGCTCAGCATACCTTTGGGAGATAAATGGGATTTTTCGCCGATATCTTAAGCTGTTAAGGTACTCAATAAGATCGGAAATATACATTCTTACAAGACTTCTGATCATTTCCTTGTAATAGGCTGTGGAAGAAATTATGAATGTCGTTTTGTAGACCTTGGTTCGAATCCCGGCGGAGTTGGAGAAGAATTTTTGGACAGCTGTAGATAAACATTTTAGGTGTAGACTAAGTAGATCAAAACACGTCATTCCATCGACAAAAAATTATCACACTATGCTAGTCAACAAACATAATATCAAAACTCAATATATATATTCTGAAATATATTTATATAAATATATTTCAGAATACGTTTTTCTATATTATGACCATGTTATACTTATCGGATTCCTCCATAACGACAATAAATTTTTTTCGCAACAACTTAGGTCTACACGAATGGAGATAACAATTTGAAAAGGACCCAGTACTATATGTACCAAGAAAAGAAAAATGTATCAAGAACATTGCAGTTCACTTCTTCAGGGCTGACCTGGAACTCGAGTTTCAGGTTATTTTGTTCTTATACATGTATTCTCTACGATGTCTGTGATTGGACAGAGCGTCCCATCGCATCGTCCCAAAATTCTTACAGTTGAAAACCCATTTGGGAACATCTAAATCCAAATCAGTTCCACATAAAACAAGTTTGCTTCTCTTAAAAGAAAGAATACAACATACCAAATTTGTCTGGCACACCCAGTAAAAATAACTAATTCAGGAGGATTGCGGTGGATTAACATGTTCACATTCGCCCGAATTCTGCTTTCTAATCGTTCAAACGAATTGAGCCAGAGCGGATTTTGAGTGCGTGTCAATTCGCCTTAATGCGTAGTCAAGGTCATTTCGAAAAAAAAGATATGAAAATTGCATGCTTTGAGACTCGAGCCAGCGATCTCAAGTGTATAAAGTCCAGAGGGCGACCACTGAGCTACGGGGCTCATTGATATTTATTTATAACGGATCCTTTATGCCGAGCGTGTTGGTTATAGCTTACGAATTATATTGAATAGGCCAGTCTTGAACTGTATTCGCAATGGTGAATTGTGGCGAATTGGAGTTTGACTTAAAATATCGCCAATTAAAATGAATTGGCAGACACTGAAATTAATTCGTGCTGATGCATTCAAATGAATTATATCCCCTAAAAATTTGTCGCTGAATTCGGGCGAATAAGATATTTGAAGACTTTATTACATTTCACGAATTAACACGAATTCACCACCATCTCCAATTCGAGATTGTCGTCAAGCAAGATTCACGGGGGCTCATGGCAAATTCTTCTCAATTCGTCCAAATTAGTTTCTTTTTACTGGGCACTACCTCCAAAAAACTATTAAAACTTCACCTTTTCCTATCAAAAACTCTCAGACTTGACATTTGGTCTAAGTTGGACCGCATATCATTTGACCAATCCCAACGGATTAATGATTTTGGCACACAAAAACAAAAAATAAAATTTGAAAAATTACTTCCAGTAAGGCACGTACCATTAACAAACACAGTAAAAACATCTGTAACCATCCTCTCAGCAATGAAATGATTTCAGCCTTATATAAAGGAAATCATTTTGCATTAGCTCCCTTCAAAATCCCGAAATAAAAAATCATCAGTAATTTGGAATCCACAACATATACCCTTCCACCTGAAAAAGCGAATGACATACGACGTAGGAAAGCCAACATCTTACGTCAAGCCCAACTTCCCTCTACAAACTTAACAAAACAAGAAAAAACAGACTATAACAACAAAATCATGGACCATCTTACTAACGATACATATAAAAAAGTTAAAAAAAGACCCCACAAAAACAATAGTCAGCAAAACAAAAACCCTTCGAAAAGACTAAAAACTTGACAGCGAAACAATATCTAAATTAATACCTACTAATCCCATCTCTCGAAAACTTTACGGACTTCCAACAATCCACAAAAACAACATTCCACTCAGAGCGATCGTCAGCGCAATAAACTCACCAACTTACAACCTACCACGCTTTCTCGCCAAAAAACTGAATCCTTCCACATGAAACTCTTTCACACATGGCCAAAACTCTTTTGACTTCATCAGAAAGATACAACAGATTGACATTCAACCCCAAGACATCCTAGTAAGTTTCGACGTAGTATCTCTGTTTACGAAAGTACCAATCTCTGATACAATCGATATTATTAAATCCTTTGCAAACTTCCCCTCCAATCCCACATCTTTGATAGAACACTAATACCTACTTCTCTTTCAATAACCAATTTTACGAACAAACCTCAGGAGCAGCAATGGGATTTCCAATCTCACCTGTAATAGCCAATATCTTTATGGAAAATCTAGAAACTAAAATCTTTAAAAAATGCAAGCTTAAACCGGAATTTTTGTGCCGTTACGTTGACGACACTTTTGTCATCTGGAGACATGGACTAGATGAACTACACAAGTTCTTCGATTTCATCAATCAATTACACCCTAACATCCAGTTCACCATGCATGGAAATTGAACAAAACGGAAAATTACCTTTCTTGGACGTACTAATTCACAAAAGATCTGATAACACATTAGGACATGAAGTTTACAGAAAACCCATTCATACAAACAGATACCTACATGCGTCATCCCACCACCACTCATATCAAAGGCAATCGGTTTAAACTCCCTTGTATACAGAGCTGTCTCCTTAACAGATAAAGATTACTTACAAAAGGAACTACTAAATGGTAAACAAATCCTAATACAAAACGATTACACAAACAAAGTGATAAAGCAATAAGAAAATGCTCTCGAAAAAACAAGTCAACACAACCTACTAAAGAAAGAGAGAGAAAAACGATCACCGTCTGACCCTACATTCAAGGTATCACAGAACAAATAGAAAGAATTCTCAACAAACACAACATCCACACCATATTTAAACCACCTGTGAAAATAGGACAGCTTCTACACAACCCTAAAGATAAAAAGGCACCTCTCAGTGATCCGAGAGTATATAAAATCCCTTGTTCTTGTGGCAAAGTCAATATTGAAGGAACCAGGAGGCCGGTGAGCCAACGTGTGAAGGAACATGAGAGTAAAGTCAGGCTGAAACATTTCCCGCAATCAGCACTAGCTGAGCATCATATCGAAACAGGATATAGCATTTTATTTGACAAAACAACCGTCATTGCAAAAACGTACAATATTTTTCCAAGAAAACATAGAGAAGCAATCGAAATCTTAAAATACAATAATAACATCAATAGGGACAATGGTTATAATACCAATCCCATTTGGCTTTCCGTGCTCCCGGGTTTTTTGAAAAAGACTTGATTGGCTAATCAAGGTCGACCATTCCCCACCATGGGGCGCTCTGGCCAATCACATGCATCGTAGAGAATACATATTTAAGAACAACATAACCTGAAACTTCAGTTTCAGGTCAGCCCTGAAGAAGTGAACTGCAATGGTCACGAAACGTTGGCAAGATTCATAGTTTCGCGCACGATTGAAACCCGAAAAAGTTTTTTATTTAAATTCATTATAATGTATCATCGTGGAAGCATTGAATCTATTATTAAATTTTTCATTGAAAACAAAATTTTTAATTTTTAAATACGAATCTTTTCACAGAACAGTTGAAATTTCTACCAAATTGTTGAATTTTTAGGGGTTCATCATCTACGCATAATGAACAGGGCACATTAAGTGTATACACATTATGATGTGTACACTTAACATGTACAGTTTTTAAACTCTACACATTTAAATCTACACAGTAGAATTTTGCCAAATTACTTTTTCATATGTTCCGACAACTACTTGTAAAGAAGTCGTTTTCAAATTTTTGCTTGAATTATGTCTGCTGAGATAAATTGCTTCCCCAGTTGGTCAGTAACTGCATTGTAACTCGCTCATATTCAGTTAAAGTTTGCACCACTCAATAATAAAATTTCTAACCAAAAAATATGAATTCTTGACCAAAAATTTCATAGCAGACTTTTCAACCCAAAAAGAAGTTAACTTTGAACCAAAAACGGTTGGATTTCCTTATTGAATTCTACTGATCCAATTCGAGTTTAAGTGGAGAAACGATAAAAGGAGACAAATCTGTAAAGGCAATTTCAATACTTTTAAAATATTAGTTTAGAAAACTGGACATTTTGCTTAAAAACTAAAGTTAGTTTTCCATTGCAAGAAATCACTTTCGAAAACGTGCAGAAAGCGTCCCTTACCAGAAGAAGTATTTGAATTTATTTTGAGGTTTGTTTTAATGTTCCTTGAACATTCAAGCAAGGAAATGGACATTTCCAAACAAAAAAAAACCAAGTGACTGTTTTTGATTAATGTATTGAAGTCGGAAATCACTTCGCAATAAATGTGGGAAACATATCCTAGAAGAGAAAGTCGCTAAATTTTTTAAAGAGTTGTTTTGACATCCGCTCGTATAAATTCAAACAATGTTTCTGGTAGAGTAAGCATTCTGCACTTATTCTGAATGAATTTCTGATACCAGTAGTTAGATTTTTTATATTTAAGGGAAGTTAAAACAAGCCCCAAACGGATTTTAAACACTTTTCCTGGCGGGAGACACTCACGGTACTTATTTTGAAGTAATTTCTAACACCGATTGCTGAATTAATAAATCTTTTGTGAATTTAGTTTTTGAGAAATATCTATTTCCTTGATTGAATGTTTAAGGGATGTTCACACTCACTGAGAGTATGAAGACCCAGCACAAACTCGATTGCCCACCGTATTCGACATTTTGGTAACTATGCAAAGCATTTTGCTCACCAGTGAAAGAATTTTGCTCGCCAACGTTGGGGATTTAGCTATAGCGGTCGTACATACATTATGGAACGCGGTTTTCTTTTGTTTAAATAAAGATGAGGAAAAAGTTGTCGTTAAGTAAAAAAAAGACACAACGATATAATCAAGAGAAAACACGTGACGTAATCTATGCACGATCCCTTATCGCCTTCGCGCACGATGCGTTGGTTTTCTTGAAATGTCGATTTCCTTGCTTGAATATGTAAAGAATGATAAAACAACCTTTAAAATGAATCTAAAAACTTTCCCTGCTAGGCGATGTATCTCATCATTATTGTAAAGTTCTTTTTAACCCAAAAGGGTTAAATTTTATGAAATGGCTATTATCCTGCATGAATGTTCAAGGGCTATTAAAACATCCCCCAAATATCCTGTATGCATAAAATCGTGAATCTGTGAAGTTCATGGGTGGAAAAACTTTTGTTGGGTGGGTATGCTGTACAAAATATAAGGCATTTAGCGAGGGGTACATAACTTCAAAATTGGGTGTACACCGATTACATGATTCCACTATATGAAAACACAAAGCGTTTGCAGTGATTGCAAAGTGAAAATAGATTGATTGCACTGAACTTTGAACACCGATTTTAGAAGTTGTGTACCCCTTGGCATTTAGCCAAATCTGTGAAGAAAATTTTGAGATGAATAACATTTTAAAAATTGACGAATTTTTCTATCAAAATATATATGTGAACATTGGAAATTTAGCAATTCTTTGAGAAAAAACCTGTTCATTTCATGAAAAAGCGTTACGTATTTTTAAAGCGACCAAAAAACGTTATTTAATGTATTTTATTTAATTACCCACTTATCAAACTCGATATCTCAATGCGTGTGGACGTAAGTTTATTGCAAAAAAATGTCAGTAATCTAGGAATCGGGCGAGTATTATATGGCTTCTATTGTATTATATTATATTATATTATTATAAGAGGTAAATAGAATAATACGCTATTTTTGGCGGTTTTTTATGGAACCAAAAACTATTCATTTTCTTTCTTTTCATCCTATTCTTCCTACCAATAGTTATTTCCAATATTTCATTCTTTATCTGTTAATCCTATTATTGTTTCCAAAGTTTCTATCCGTTTCTATATCTATTTATCCAACTTCTCTTTCAAGAAAATCAATCCTTTTTCTAATTGTGACAATTCTATCATTTTCTATTAATTGCTAATACTCTTTATTCTGGACTTCTTGTCGCCAATTTTATATTTTTTCATACAATTCCTCTTTCCCAACAATTCTACACGTTTCTAACTCCTTCTATTATTTTGTATCCTATTATTCATTCTAAATAGTAGCATTTTTATCTCTCCTGATTGTATTTTTCTTTTTTAATTTCATTCCTTTCTATACCTTTTGATCGAAGGCCTCTTTCCAATAACGCTATCCTCTCCTGCCGCCTATTATACTAATCCATCTACCACAAATTTCATGCTATTTAATAGCTTTTCTATTCCGCTTCAATACGTTTTATTCTATTTCCTTTTTTTGCGCCAATTTTCACAATGTTTTTCCTATAATTATAAAAATTCTATGCTTTTGCTCCTTCATATTCTACTCACCTCATCATAATAATTCTATAATTTCCTATTACTTTTCATCCTATGAGATAAGTGCTGATAATAATGTAATAGGATCGAAATTACTGGAATGGCACAGATTATGAATATATGTATGTATATTATGCCGGAAATGAATAAATTCAAATGTAATGAGTATATGATAAGATAGAAATTGATAAAAAATATTAGTTTTGAATAAAATATAATTGAAATGGATAGAATTTAAAAAGATTAAAATAGATTTGTCTAGAAATGAATATGGATACAATTAGATAGGAATAGAGTAGAACAGGTTTCAAATATAAAAAAATACAAAAATAGGTGTATACGTAATAGAGTAGGATAGAAATTCAAATAAATTTGATTTAAATTTCGAACGTAAATCGAGAGAAATGGATAGGTGTACAATGTACATAGAGTTACAATAGAAAGAATTCAAAATTAATATAAATGAATATATGATAAAACAGTTCTAATATAATAGGTATTAGGGTGGTCCAATTTTTTACTGATTTTCATGCATAGCACCCTCAAATTTTTTTCGAATTCACAACAAAATAAATGCGTCTATTTTAGTTTTCAAATGATATTTAGAGGTTCCGAAAACCCCATGAAGTTTAAGTTTCTAAGACATAAAAAACTACTTGCTACTGATAATGAGATGTTTACATACATTGTTTGAACAATTTATTATTGTTTCTCATTTTCTTTTAGGTTAGAGTTAGGAAGTCGCGATTTTCCCGATTTTCTTTACTTATTTTCAACTTTTCAGTTAGATCAAGGCACTATGTAATCAATTCAATTTGACAGAAATAATTGTTGAAACAATTCATTATTATTTATAATAATATTCTCTTATAATAATTCTAGAAACTAGCAGTTTTTCTAAAATAAGGTAACTGAGCACAAAACTACGGGTGGTGTTCAATGCTTCGCAACGCACAGAGACTGGACAGTCTCTGAATGATGTACTGACTACTCTATCTCCGGGCCCGAAACTTCAAACGGAATTGACTGCTGTAATTCTCCGATGGCGGTGATGCGCAGTCGTTTTCACGGCGGACGAGGAGATTCGTACATACTGGCTGAAGACCGTCACTTTTGTTTTCACTTCATCGCCCTATCTGGTGATACGAACTCTCCATCATCTTGCTGAGGATGTGGGTCACGCATACCCTCTTGCTACTGATCTCTTAAGGGAAGAGATTTACGTCGATGATGTTCTTTCAGGTGCCGACTCATCAGAGGAAGCTCGAGAAAAGATGTTTTCGAAGGAAATCCACCTGAATTCAGAGAAACCTCTGCTTCTTTTTCTTTTGATCAGGATCCCACTTTCAGAGCATTGGGGATCTTGTGGCAACCCACTTCTGATTGCTTCCGTTTTCAGATTCAACCACCAACAGAGCTGACTGTGGTGACTGAGAGGGCCGTTTTCTCTGAGATTGCTCGTAGCTTCGATCCGATCGGATGGTTGGCTACGGTAATAGTCCGTACCAACATTTTCATGCACAGTATGTGGGCTCTCAAACTGGATTGGGCTCAATCTCTGCCTGACGACTATGTCAGGACCTGGATGAAGTTCCACAAGCACCTGCTGGCACTCCCATCCCTAATCATTCCGTGATAGGTGGATTGGTCTTCGGACACCGTGTGCGAGCTGCACAGCTTCGGCGATGCCTCGGTTAAAGCGATAGGGGCAGTCGTTTATTTACGGGTTGAATTGCCCAATCAGGGAACTCGCGTCACATTTGTGATGACAAAAAACGAAATTCGCACGGAAAGGAGAAACTTTGATTCCCAGGTTGGAACTGTGCGCGGCCCTTCTTTTGGTGCGTACAATGGCTCTCGTCAGATCGGTTCTTGGGTTGTCTCGTTCAGTTGGTTTTCATTTATGCTCCGATTCTGCTAACACTCTTGATTGGTCTCGAGGTCATCCCCTGCGATGGGTGACATACATTTCCAAACGAGTGTCTGAGATTCAGACTACGAGGCCTTTCGCTGAAGTCGGTTTAGATTACTCTGGTCCAGTCTGGATACGTACTTCGAAAGGACGTGGTCACAAGGCCTACAAAGGATACATTGTCGCATTTTGTATTTGGGTACACTAGTACATATGTAAGTTATTTTTTGACATATTCACCATCCCTCTCGATGCAAGTGGTGAGCTGCGGAACCAATTTTTTGATGCCTGCCGCGAAGAAGTCTCCCGCCAGCTCTTTCGCCCACTTCTCCACCTCCCCCTTCACCTCCTCGTCCGTTGAAAACTTGTTTCCACCCATGTGCACCTTCAGGGAAGTGAAGTGATGGAAATCTGAAGGGGTCAGGTTAGGGGAATACGGGGGGTAGTTCAAAACGTCTTATCCAAAAGAGTCCAGGAGTTCTTATTGTCAGGAGTCAGCTGTTTTGGGACCCACCTCGCAGACAATTTCCGATATCCGAGAGTTTCTGTGATTGTTTCGTGTAACAAGGATCTACAGATTTGCGGAAACATCGCAGAAAGTTCATCTAACGTCAATCTGCGATCGTCACGGACCGCAATCTCGATTTTTTCCACAAGTTCGTCAGTCACAATTGAAGATCTTCCGCTCCTCTGATCGTCATGCACGGAAGTACGGCCATTTTTAAATTCGCGACACCACTTGTACACACTCGTACGATTCATAGCTCCATTACCGTAAATAGTTTTCACCTCATTATAAATCTCAACTGGAGCTTTTCCCTTCACAACGAGGTAGCGAATGACGGCGCGAATTTCGCACTTGGCGGGAGATACTATCGACATTTTTCGCGAGAGATGCTACTGCGTCAAAAGTTTTCAACACACTAACCTTGGATTGGTCTCGTTTTGAAGGGGAGGGGTTAGGATACGCGGCAGTGTTGCCAACATGTCGAAAATGAATTCCCTACAGCTGTGAGAGTACCAGTACACTTACTTTCTGGACGTGCCTCGTAGTTTCCGCAGCATCAACGGAAGCGAAATTTGCTCGGTACTTCACTGACCACCGAATTGAGTGGAAGTTTAACACACCATCAGCTCCTAATCTTGTTTATGATTTATGGGAAGCAGCTCTTCGCTCAATGAAACACCATTTAAGAAGGGTAATCGGCGATACTACCCTCACATACGAGGAAATGTCTACTTTTCTCACACAGGGTGAAGCCTGCTTGAACACACGACCGATACAATCTATGTCGGACGATGCGAATAATTTGGTGGCCTTGACTCCAGCGCATTTTCTTATCGGATCTTCGATACACATGGTTCCTGAGCCTTCGCGTGTCGAGGCTAAACTTATAATGTCAGAGCGATGACAGTTGCTGACCCAGATGTACCAGACCTTCTGGAAGAAATGGTCTACTGAGTATCTACAAGAGTTGCAAGCTCGATCTAAGCGGCAAAAACAGTTGCCTCGTGTAAAGGTTGACGATCTTGATCTTTTACTGCGGGAGAACATAACGCCTACGAAGTGGCCTTTGGCCAGAGTAACTACCGTTCGTCAGATACGAACGGTATCCCTGAAAACTGCGACAGTTCAATTAACTCTACTGGTCGTCAAACTTATCAAACTTCCATTTTCTGTTTCAAATTCGACCTGAGATATTTTAATTTTTTTTGTTCGTCGTCACTTCTCCCAATGTGGGCGCAAACTTCTTGAGGCTTACTACAAGTACTTGCCACGTTCCACGAAGGATGATATCTTCTGGCTATTCGTGACATGTCACGAAGATGGGCGTAATGTTCAAGATTTCAAAGAGAAATTCCTTGCCAACGCGGTCGTGGGTGACTTTAGCTGGTGCATGGGCCTGGGTTCCTTTCCGTCCACCTGCGCGTCCTCTGGACAAGTGTACTTTTTTTTTTCTGTAGAGGAGCTGAGAATGCATTTGCGCACTGAGTGTGGGACTCGACCTAAAAACGGTAATACTCACTAAACTCACCTCCTCTTCACGCCAACCCATTTCCTCGGAACCGCTTATCGCATTACTTCAAAGACATGGGGGTAAGGCCTCTAAGTCGTGCTTCGACTTTCATCTTGTAGAGCCAGCTTAGCATTTCAACACTTCTCGCCCAACCAGGATGCACGCATCGTCCTCAGCAGTGCGGTGGTACCGCACAACAGGCTCGTCAGCCTTCGGCATCTTGGTTGGGTGTAATCTGCTATTTGCGCCGCTCGTCCGGCTTCTTCACAGAGGCGGCCTCCCTGAACGACGCGCACCGCATTGTCCCCGGCAGATGATCGGTCCAGGGTTTGTCTTCTTTAGCGGTGCAGAGGTAGCACTGCGGCGTACTTTCGCACGCCCTATGGCCCTTTTTGCCGCACCTCCAGCAGGCCTGAGTCCTATCTGGACCCCTGCATCCCGCCGCCCTATGGCCAAAGCCCAGGCAGCGGAAACACCTTACAGACTCCGTCTTCCTCCGCACACGACAGGACACACACCCCACTTTGAGGTGTCTCGTGCGGAGAAGTCTTGCCGCCAGGTCCTCTTTCATTTCGACGAAGGCCTTCTTCGTCATGCACACTTTCAACTCTCCTGCTTCTGCTTTTCCGAAATGTTTTTGGACCGTAGCCTCCACATCTTCCTCATCCGTGATCAAGTCGAGGTCCAGGACCTCGACTTTGATGCGGGGAACGAGCTCAAGCACGTTCCCCCCATTCCCCACAGCATCCTTGATGGCCGCGGACAGCTTTAATCTGCCATTTGCGGCCGGCCCTATTTCCACAAGAACCTCTCCCCTTCGGGTCTGCCTGACACCCCTGATTTTTACACCAAGGGTGCCGGCTTCACCTTTTGTTCGAGGTTTCTGAGGACCTCCGCATAGCTTGATCCCTCGGATGGTCTTATTAGAACCGCCTCGGGTCGGGCTCTCTTCAGCTTCTCCTTCTTCGTGGGTGTGGAAGTGATCCCCTCCTCATCCCAACCCTTCAGGGTCGAGGACGCCACAATGGTATTGCGGGTCCTCGGCTTCTTCGTCTTTTGTTTTGAGGAGCCAGCCTCTACGGGACTTAGAGTGGGTTCCCTCTCTCGCTTCCGCTGATGGGGAGTGGGAGTTTCCACGGCTTCTTCATTTTGAGTCCCGCTTTGACTCGTGTCTTTTCTCGCCTTCGCCTTTTTGAGGTACATTTTACCTACCTCCTTTCCGACGTACTTGATCGCATCCTGGTAATAACAGTCGATGGACCGCAAGGTTACTCCCAACTGCACCACAACACGCCGCGCCTTTCCTAGTCCATCCCTAATGGGCATAAACATGTTGCGTTTGGAGTTGCAGAATTTCTGCATCTCCTCCAGCACATCATCGAGGTCATCCATAAGTTTACGACCTTCCTCCATATTCTCGTACGCATCCATGATATCAAGTTTGGCATGAGTCTTTTGACTCAAGTCAAGCTTCTCCACAACGTTCAGCTCTCCTTCCAACTCCTCACATATACTCCTGTTTAAATTTGTATTATTCTCCATTAGAATTCCCATGAGTAGCTAGGGAAGTAAAAGTCCACCCCCGCAGAGCCACGCATGCGGGGGTAAGGTCTGTGTACTCTAGAAGGCGACCTGGTATCCTAGAGATACCGTTTGGAACACCACACCCCTGGTACCACGCAGTCTTCGGCACGGTGGATTAACGCCTTGGCTTGGAGGCTTTTCCTTCGGGACCATCCCTGAACCCTTGCCTGCGACTGCTTGTTGAGTAGTGTAACCGTATTCAGCAGAAACCCTCGGTACAGGGCCGCAACAGGAAGCGGTAGTGGGTTTTTCTCGGTGATTCCTTCACCCAGTCTGTTTGGTTCGCGGGGCCTATTTTATTTCAGCCCTACCTTCTGTTTCCAGCGAGCATTCTCCTATCCGCCGCCCGGGGACGCGCCATGTATGGGTTACATACTCCCACTGTGGGGACAAGTTTACTTAGGTACGACAAGAAGAGGCTCAGTACCGACTACCCACGTGTCGGGTCACTGCACTGCACGCATTCTATACACAACCAAAATGATGTAAAATGTCGATCGATTTGAAAAGGAAAAATGATTTTATATATGATTACTGCACTTGATTTACGATTATTCTTACACAATTGCAAGCACAGAGATTCAAACATATGATCGTACGCTCGAACCCTTTGAAAAATCGCCCCCGCTGGGGAATCGAACCCTACCTAACTACCTAAAACCTGTCCTAAAACCTAAATCTAGCGTACGCGTCAGTCATGTGAGATACGGAACCGCTTAGATTTTTCGGACAAACCGTCGGTTAAGCGTTTTCTCTGAAAAAAACGTGACCAGCTAAGAAATGATAATAAATGTTTACTTAAAATTGTTTTAATTAATCTCTTACAGATGATATTTAATATATTGTAACGAGCTTGGGAAAATATTTCGCTTAAAAGTATTAACTCACACAGTAAATATATGAAACGCTGAAAGCAAAAGCGAACGAAAAAAAAAACGTACGCAGAAGCGAAGTAAAAA
>CAKNXH010061777.1:508754-534784 GCA_932178445.1 Andricus quercusramuli
AAAAAAAAAATAATTTTCATTGTTAAAAATTCAACTATTTGGTTAAAAATGTATGTTGTAATATAGTAATTTTCAAGTTTCAGACAAAACATAAATTTTCTACAAAATAGTTGAATTTTCAATAAAAAACCTAATTTACTTAAGAAAGAAACAAAATTTCGATCAAATTGATGAATTTTCAACGACAAAAGTTGAATTTACAACCAAAAATTATGACTTTTCAACGAAATAATTCAGTTTTAAACGAAATAATAAAATATTCCAATTAAAAAGATGAATTCTTAACGAAAAATTGAATAGTAGACTTTCAAACGAGAAGAATGAACTTTCAACTAAAAATAGTTGAATTTTCTTATTGGGTTATATTAATTCAGTTTGCATTTAAGTGGAAAAATGAGAAAAAGGTGAAACACTGTAAAGTCTGAAGTAAATAAATAGGAATTTGGTCATTTATAGATTAAAGAATAATATTTTGAATAAACATTGAAGCTCATTTTTAATACTTGTAAAATTGTACATTAATTTAGTAACGGTAACGTACACGCGTTACAATCGGGAGAAGTATTTTTATAATAGTATTATATCTCTATAAATTGGTCTTGCAACCAAACATTTTGTTCAATATGAAAAATTGGCGTGGAGTGAAGAAAAAAAAGTTGTTTACTAAAAAATTCTAATTATGTGGGAACGTTCTTTTGGGCACGAAGAAAACAACTAAAAATATTTTAAAATATGTGAATATCTTCTATTTCCCATTAGGATAGACATTTTTTACATTGATAAACTGAAAAAAATTAGTTGCGTTAAAAATGTTCATTATTTGCATATGTCTCAATCTAATTTATTTTTCACTCCTCTGATTAAAATTGAAAAAAGTATTTTTACGAAGCTTAGACAGTACATGCAACTACAAAAAATGGCTAAATCGAGAAAATAACTTTGAAAATAATGAAATAAATTACTTCTTTAAAAAGCGTTTTCCAAATCTAAAAATATTTTTGATTGTTTCACCAAAGCTCACTTAAGAAACAACTGAACTATTGATTTATTTTTGTAAATAAATAGACAAATGTGCAAAGTGAAACAAAAATTTTCTACAATTTTTTCCCTCATACAACCAATTTTTTTAATATCCCATTATTGGGATTTTTATATGGATCGAATCCATTTCAAGTTACACAGGTTGTACATTTCAAGTTGCAAAATCTAATTTTCTATTTTTCAACAATCACAAATTTTCTCTTTAAAATTCTGTAGTTTTTGGCCTGATTTAGATATTTAAATTTTCTTTTCAGGTTATTATGAGTTTTACAGTCCTGTTTCACAATTTTCCAGACAATTTTTTCAGACAATTTCTATACGGAAGATATCCTATAAGTTTTATGTGAACTAATTTTTTCAGAAAAACTTCTTTTTATATTTTTAAAATTCGAAGAAATAAATACAGAAGATTTTCTGGAACCCCCTATTTTTTCTTTTTTCCAACATGTGTAAAAAAAAAGTCTGCTAATATAAGGAAAACATTCTATTAGTAAAATTCACCAGAATCCGTAAACAAAATTCGTATATCTGAATTAGGTCAAAAAATATAGAATTTTAAAGAAAAATTGTGATTTTTTCAAAAATAGATGTCAAGATTCAAATATCCGTAATATTGTGGAAAAATTTTGTTCTCATTTCCTCTAAAAAATAAGATATTTCGTCACTGAGATATTCTGCGACTTGAAGTGTAGAACAAGAATTATGGTTCGGTATAGTGTAAAATAAAAACAGTTTACAGATTATGAAGGTAAAAATCTAATTATTATTACTAATTTCTAGAGAAAGGCAATCGAAAGATTCTCAGCAGAAGTGAAGAGATTATGCCACCATGAAAAAAGGAAAGATTTTGTATCAGAAGCTTATCTGTTAACTTTGGGCAAATTTATTAATATGTTTGCTGTCCTGGATGAGCTCAAGAACATGAAGTCCAGTGTCAAGAATGATTACTCTACTTACAGAAGGTGAGATTAAACATTTTCAATCTATTTTAAGAAAATACATTCCCAATTACTAATAATAATCTACAAGTGTTTGCCCTATGCGTGCTCAAACTTGCGAGCGAAGCAAGGCGCGCGCCTACCTCACGATATGAATGTTTTGGAAATTCATGTATTTTGTGTAAAATTCGTCTTTCTGGTAAAAATTAATCTTCTTGGTTAAAAATTCAACTATTCCAGAAGATTCATAATTTTTATTTAAAATTAATATTTTTTTCAATTGAAATATTCCAGTTGAAGGTTCACCATTTTAGTTGAAAGTTCATTAGTTTGGTTGAAAATTAATTTTTTAAACTGAGAATTTAACTATTACACGTTTGGGTGAAAATTGATTTTTTTTAGTTCAAAATTCAATGTGTGATTGGGAATTTTTTAGTTGATGATTCAACTATTTTATTGAAAATTCATGTATTTTTTTGAAAAGTCGTCTTTTTTGGTATAGAAATTATCTTCTTATTTGAAAATTCATATTTTCTGTTGAAAATGTAAGTATTCCATTTAAATGTTCATCATTTCAGTTGAAAATTCATCTTCGTAGTTTAAATCAAACTTCTTGATTGAAAATTAAACTCTTTTGTTATAAATCCATCTTTTTGATTGGAAATTTGTAGTTTTTTCTTGCGAAAAATTAATTTTCTTTACTGAAAATTTAACAATGCTATGTTTGGTTGAAATTTGATATTTTTTAGTTCAACATTCAACTATTTGGTTGAAAATTAATCTTTTTCAGGTTGAAAATTCATGTATTTTCTTGAAAAACTGTTTTTTTTTTATTAGAAAATTAATCTTCTTTAGAAATTCAACTATACTATGAATTTATAATTGAAAATTAATCAATTTTACATTTTTAAGGTGGAAATAACCTGGAATTGTCAGGAAATTTTTTCCAGGATTTGAGTAGACACCTTCAGTATATCAATAATTGAAATTATTAATTAGTGCGCGTATAATATTGCTAGTTTAAAAATCATTTTTTCAGAGCCGCCCAATTTCTGAAAGTGATGTCAGATTCGCAAACTCTTCAGGAATCGCAGAACCTTTCTATGTTTCTCGCTACCCAAAATAAAATTCGCGACACTGTGAAGGAGAATTTGGAAAAAATTCCCGGATACGAAGATCTTCTCGCTGATGTGGTGAACATTTGTGTTCACATGTTTGAGACAAAAATGTATTTGACACCAAACGAGAAACACATGTTGGTCAAAGTGATGGGCTTTGGGCTTTTTCTGATGGATAGCGAATTGTGCAATATTAACAAATTAGATCAGAAAAAGAAAGTGAAACTGGAAAGAATCGACAGAATCTTTAAGAACTTAGAAGTCGTGCCCTTGTTTGGAGACATGCAGATCGCTCCTTTTAATTATATCAAGCGATCGAAACATTTTGATGCTTCCAAGTGGCCCTTGTCTGCTTCTTCGAATAGTATGAGTCCTCAAGCAGATTTGATGGTTCATCTTCCACAGATTAGAGAGGACCATGTTAAATATATCAGCGAATTGGCGAGGTGAGTTTTTTTTTATTCATGGGGATTTGCTATTTTTAATTTGCTTTTGATTCGAATTTATGTTACAATTATATGTATATAATAATCTAACATTCATTCAATCATTCGTCCATACAGTAGCAGTAAATGCACGCGTGTTCGCGTCGCTGGATTTTTATTTCCTAACAATTTTAAATTAGGAAAAATCTTTGAAAAAGACTAATATTTCGAATGAAATGAAAAGGAATTGAACTTGTATCTCTTGTAAATAAAAGCGTTTAAAGTTGAATAATTTGAATTTTAAAATTTTCAGACTAAAATTTTAAAAATTGGAGATTTTCGTTAGGAAGGAGTCAAATTATTTAATGTTTAATTAAAAGCGATCACAATTGAATAATTAAACATTCTTAACTTTTGAATTTAAATAATTTTCAATAAAAATCAATTAAAAGTTGACACTTTAAAATTGAAAACTAAATTGAATGTTTCAAAGTCAAAGCTTCTGGAATTCTAGAATTTCAAATTATTATTACATCACAAAAATTAGAACATAACATTAAAGCTGATTAGAACAAATTTTCTCAAATAAAAAAATAAATTCTACTCAAATTGTTCATTATTACACTTTTCAAAATTTAACCATTTCAATTTTAATTGCAAAATTAAAACTCTAAAATTGTGACCATTCAAAATTAAATAAATTATTCAATTACTGAGATATGAATGTCAGATCGTTCTATTACGGAGCGTTAAAAATTAAACAAATTCGAACTTATTTAAAACTGAACAAAATTTTAGTCACCAAGATTTGTGCATTAACATATTTTTATACAATTATTTTGAATGAATTTAAATGTTTCAAAAAGTAACAATTTTCATATTTTTAATTACATTGTTTAAAATGCAATCTATTTTTAATTTAAACAACACATTTTTTAATTTTTCAAACTTTATTTAGCATTATTATTCATTTTTGAAAATAACAATAAAGTGTTTTTCAATATTAGATGATTGATTTTTTTTTATGTTTTACTAAAAATCGGACAATTTTGAGATATTATATTGAAAATTAATAATTGAAAAAATAATAAAAAACAATATTACTATAGGTGATTCCAATGCTTGAAATATCACAATTTTAAACCTTTTAACTCTAAATCGCTTTTTCAAATTTAAGTTTTATATGTTTATTATTTTGGAACATTTTTAAATAAAAAGAATTCAATTTTCTCTGCCTAGTTACGAAAGCTTTTCATTTTTACGGATTCAATTTTAGAAATTATTGTCTTATTTTTTAATTTTTTTTCTATTTATTCTGGGGTACTTTAATTCAAAATTGATAAATAAAAAATTCTTCAAACTAGACATTGTACACATTTAATCTACAATTAATCAATTTGAAACTGACCAAAATTGAAACCAAACCATTAAGAATATTTAAATAAAAATTTTCAATCTTAAACTGACTACTTCTGGCTTTTAATATGAAATTTTGAAAGTTTTAATAGTGAAATTGTCCTGACATTAATAATATTATATTTACTTTTTTTTTAAATATTTTTTTTCTCAGAAATGAAATATTCAAATTTTTAAACGTATTAAACTTCTTAGAATTTGATGTAGTATTAAAGAAAAATATTATCTAAAATTTATACAACAACCCCATTGTTTAATTTTAACCGCTTCGAGTTTGAATTCGTTAATTTTGAACTCAACTTAAAAAAAATTGGAATTTATTTTAAAGCTTGGAATCATAGCTACCTTGTTTTGTATTATTTTTTGTTTAAGTTTTAATTTTTAATGCAATATTTTAATATTTTTCGTTTTTTACTCCATGCTTTTAAAAAAATAAATGATTTGAAATTGAAAAATATTTAAGTGTGAAATTAGTACCTCAGTAATTGAATCATTCCTTTAGATTTGAATGGTTACAATTTCAGAGTTCTGAATTTTCATGTTGAAAATTGAATAATTAACCATTTGAAATTTTTTAATTTTTAAACGATTAAAATTTACTTTAAATAAGTAATTTTTCAGTTTTAAATGAAGTTTGGATTATTTTCAGTTTCAATGTTGCGAATTAGAATCTTTTTTCCCATTTAACATTTCTTTTCATTTTGATCTTTTTTTATAATAATTTATTCAGTTTTAAAAAATTAAATTGAAAAAAAATGTTTTTGAATGGTGAAAATGACGGGTTTATTTTTTGATTCAAAAAAATTCTAATCAATTTTAATATTAAATTATTAATTTTTCTATGCAAGAACAATTTAAAATTCTAGAATTCCACAGGCTTTAACTTTGAAACCTTCTCAATTTTAAAATTTTAAATTGTCAAATTCAATTGTTCCTAATAAAAAATTGTTTTAATTCACAAGTTTTCTATTTTGAATGCTTTTACTTATAAATAATACAATTTCAATTTCTTTGAATTTTAAATGATCCAGTAATAAAAACTGTAATATGAACTTATTGAATTTCAAAAAATGAAATTGTTCAATTTTGAATTCTTTAAATTAAAAACTATACAATTCCTACTACTTTCTAATAAAAGTGTCCAAGTTACACAATTTTAGTCTGAAATTTTTCAATTTTTCATGCTTCTGATTTAAAATTGTTCAATTTAAAATTATTTAATTTTAGGCGCTTTTATTTAGAAATAATACAAGTTCAATTCCTTTTCATTCCATTCGAAATATTGTTCTTTTTTAAAATTTAAACTAATTTAAAATTGTTTGATTTGGAATCTTTTCAATTCAAAATCGACCAATACATACCTATATTCTTTAAATTTCAAGCTCTTTGAATTTGAAATTCTTAAATATTTTTTCACAAATTTGAGAAACTTCTAATGTTTAAAAATGTGTTTGATAGTTAATTTTTTGATTATTTATATTTTTAATGTGCATGTATTGCTATTTTATTAAATAATCAAGTAATTTTGAAACAGATACAGCAACGAGGTGACAACAACCTACAAAGAATGTGGAAGCGACTCGGAAAATAGAGAAACTTCCGAATTAGCTCTCAGAGGTCTTCAATTATTATCTCAGTGGACAAGTGTCGTCACCGAACTTTATAGTTGGAAATTACTTCACCCAACGGACCACCACATGAATAAAGAATGTCCCCAGGAAGCTGAAGAATACGAAAGAGTGAGTTTAATTCTGAATTTTTAAATTCATTAAATTATTAAATTAAATCTCTATATTTGTGAATTTCTTTTTAAAAATTCAGGCAACAAGATATAATTACACAGCAGAGGAAAAATATGCCCTTATCGAAGTGATTGCAATGATAAAAGGACTTCAGGTTCTAATGGCAAGAATGGAAACCGTTTTCGTCGATGCTATTCGTCGCAATATTTATGCCGAACTTCAGGACTTTGTGCAACTGATGTTGAGAGAACCTCTTAGAAAAGCGATTAAGAATAAAAAGGACTTGATTAGAAGGTATGCTAAAAATTATTTGTAACTGAATCTATTATTTTTAAATCTTTGAAATATTTACAATCTTTAAAATCTTTCCTATCTAAAGAAATAAGTGGAACGAAATTATCGAAAATCTCGCTTTCATTGTTCTAGACTATCTGATTGGTTGCATACTGCGTGAATTTGACTTAAAGTGGCTGTTTTCTGTTTGTTATTTTGAATTTTCCCTTGTTTAGTAAATCGCAATTTCCAAATGAGGAATTCTATTTGATGATAGCAATTATTTCTAAATATTAACAAACATTATTGATAGAAGCGAAAATGTTTATTTTAATTATTTTTCAATATTTATAAATAATTGTGTTCTCAAGATTTTGCTACCAGACTATAATTTGTAAACTTTTTCACATATTCAAAGAGAGGAGAAAAATGAAATTATGGACAAAAACTTAGAATGACTTAGTTTACGAAATGTACAGACTATAGGTAACAATGAAAAAAAATTTTTGATACCAGTAACCAAAAAATTACAGATTTTGAAGGTTTTAAGAGAAAGAATTTTTTTTATTAGGTTCCAGGAAAAATTATTATTTTTTCTAAATTAGTTTAAAGAAAATATTTCGAAATATTTTTAATGATTTCCTAAGTTTTCGGGAAAAAATGTAGAATATTTCAAAGCAAAATCTTTTTCTTTTGCAAGATTACATAATTCTAGAAAAAAATTCAATAAGTTCCAGAGAGATATAAAAGTTTTGAAAGGATACAAAAACAATTGTATTTCAAACATAATGTAGATTCTTGAAAATTTCAAACAAAAAATTTAGAAGCTTTTCAAAATTTTCGAAAGGTCCCAAGAGAATAAAAAAACTTTTCTGAAAATTTCTCTCAAAAATGATTTTTTATTTCACAAAATGTATTTGAAGAAAATTTTAAAAAAGATTTCAAAACATTTCAAAAAATTTCCAAAATTAAAAAAAATGATTTAATGGCATTTATAAAAAAAAATTCAAAAATATGTAGATTTTTGATGATTTTGAAATAAAAATTTGAAATTTTAAAAATATCTTGAAATATGTCAAGATAATAAACCAATATTCCTAAGATTGCCGGGAATATTTAAAGTGATTCTTCATTTAAAAAAAATAATTTTAAGAGAATATTGACAAAGATTTTAAAAATATTGCAGAAGATTTCCAAAATTGTCAAAAATGAATCCGGGAGATTTTAAGACAATGTTATAGGAATAATTCGAGTCAGTTAAAAAGCTATATAGGAAATTTTGGAATTTTGAATAGATTATAAATATTTTAAAACTTTGAAAGATTTCCGAACATTTATAAAACATTTTTTAATTTTTTCTAAGCGTCAAAATGTCTTGAATATCTTTTAAATTTCTCACTTTTTTCTACAATTTCATAAAATACTGTAAAATAAAAAAAAATATATTTCAGAAATTTTCTGAATACTTTTTCGACATATCTGAAATCTTCAACAATCTTTTTGAATTTTCTCGAGAAACCTAGAAAAGTTGTGTTGAAAATGGAATGATTGTTAAACATTAATTATTTGGTTTAAGATTCATCTTTTTGGTTAAAAATTCAACTATTTTCTTGAAATATTGTCCTTATGGGTTGGAAATTCAACGATTTTGGTTCATCTTTCATATGTTTGGGTTGAAAATAAATAGAAAATTTGATTTGAATTTCATATTTTTGAATTGAAAATAACACTGTTTGTAGAAAACTTGTCTTTTTGGCTGGAAAATTCAACAGTTTGGTTGAAAGTGGAAAGACTTTGTTAAAAATTCATTTTTTTGTTTGTTGAAAATGCAATTTTTGTCTGGAAATATTGTCTTTATGGGTTTAAAATTCAACTCTTTAATAGAAATCCACATTTTCGGGTTGAAAATAAATAGAAAATTTGATTGAAAATTGCACTGCTTTGTAGAAAACTCGTCTTTTTAGCTTGAAAATTGAACAATTTGGTTAAAAGTGGAACTACTTTCTTAAACGTGCATTTTTTTGTTTAAAAATTCATCATTTTTGTTGAAAATTCATATTTTTTCATGAGAATACAACTGTTTTCTTGAAATAGAGTCTTTATGGGTTAAACTTGAACTATTATGGTAAAAAATTCATATTTTCAAGTTGGAAAAAATATAAAATTTGGTTGAAAATTGATCTTTTTGGTTGAAAATGCAACAATTTTCTTGAAATATCTTTTTATGTGTTGAAAATTCAACTATTTTGGTTAAAAATTGATTTTCATCAGTTAAAAATTCAACTACATTATTATTTTTTTTTTCAATTGAAAAATAATCGTTTTGCTTGAAAATGCATATCCTTGCTTGAAAATTTAACTTTTTTGATCAAATTTCTTTGTTTTGATGAAGATTCATCATTTCGAATATCAGTTTTCATCATTTATCAAAAATACTGTCCTTTCTTTTCTTTTCTATTATTTAAGATATTAGATATCATGAAATACAATAATTTTTTAAATATTAATTTAAAAATTGAGTAAGACAAGAAAATAATCGTGTTTATTTTCTAGTGTTCTAAAAGTCATTTGTAACTGAATCTATTATTTGTATGATTAGTATTTATTAACCAATTATTATTTATTCAGTATTATTGTCTCTGTGAGGGAAACTTGTGCCGACTGGCATTTTGGAGTCGAGCCTCTCAGCGATCCGGCTTTAAAAGGGAAAAAGGATCCAGATAACGGGTTTGGGATCAAAGTTCCGAGAAGAAATGTCGGTAAGTTTAAAAAATATATATATTTGCTATCAGCGAATTATTTGATCCATTTTATTTACAGGGTCATAGTATTTGCCCTATTCCCGTGCGTTTCCCCCTTTTTCAAATTCTCATTTTTTCCCCTTTTCTCTTTGATATTTAAAAATACAAGTTGTTCGTTTTACATCTACAAAAGTATTCTATTCAAAACTTGAGAATATGCTATCGCGATTAGTGAAAGTTTTTTATAACTTGCAAAATTATCTATTATAATTAATTTAAATTTTTGTAATTTGACCTATTTTAAACTTAATTTAAATAAAACTTTAAAACTAAAATATTTTGTCGCTGAATGTATACAAATTATACATTTTTGAAGTTATATATAATTAAATACGATGGGCTGTATGTCCACATTGAAGATTCTTTAGTGTAAATTTGAATAAAAATTGTGATTATGTTAGATATTTTTTTTAATTTTCACAAAATAGTAAAAATAATTTTTTTAATAGATTAAGAAGTCTAATCAAAATTTTTAGTAGATATTAAATATATTTACAAATCAACCTCATACCATTTTTCGATTAGACCAAAATTCAAGTCAGAATTACAAGATTCACAACTGAACAAATTCTAGAATTTAAACAATTTTTGAAAAATACAAAAAATTAGATTTTAACAGTTCGGCAAATTCAAGCGCAGTTTTTAATAGATGGTAAATATGTTTTCTTTAAATAGACATTCTTTATAATATTTAATTAATGTGAAGCTATGTCAAAATTGAAACGAAATTCTTTCTCTTACATTTTCTCAAATGAAGAAACGAAAGCTTTTCTTTAAGACCAAAATAACACCAAAAAATTTTTTATTTTTTTTTTTATTTGAAGATTTAAAAATTTTAAAGAAAATCATTTTAAAATTTTTTGAACCTTTGGGGCTTAATTTTTCAATTTGCATAGTTATGTTTTCTGTTTTACACCGTGCATTAACATTTTTTTAAATAAATATAGTTTGTAGTGCTTAGAAAATGAATTATTTTGATTTTATAATATTAGACATTTTCTAGACGTTTTGAATTCAACAATTCCTCAATTCTTGATTGTATATGTAAAGTTTTCAAATATAAACAATTTATAAAGTATAAACTGAAAATTTATCTATTCAATTTTTGGTCAAAAAATTTCCTTTTTTTTAATGTATTTTATTGAAAATATTTTTTCTTGGGTAGAAAATTAAACTACATACTTGGTTGAAAGTTAAGCCCTTTGTTAAAAATTAATTTTTTTGAATGAATATTCATCACTTCCATTGAAAATTCGTCTGTGGTTGAAAATATAACTATTTCGCTCAAAATTAGTTTTTCTTTGGTTGAAAATAATTTTTTAAACTGAAAATTGAACTAATCCAGTTGAATATTACATCATTTCAGTTAAACATTTATTTTTTTTAGTTGATAGTTCATTTTTTCAACTGAAAATTTTCATACTCAATTTTTGGTAAGAAATGTATCTTTTTCAGTTGAAAATTCATGTATTTTGTTGAAAATCCGTCTTTTTTGTTAGAAAATTCAACTATTTTATTTGAAGAGTCATCATTTTAGTAAAATATTCATCTTTTCAGTTGAAGACTTCACTGCTTGGTTTAAAGTTAAACTCTTTCGTTACATTTTTGTATGAAGATTCATAATTTTCATTGAAAATTCATATCTGTTTGAAAATTGTACTATTTTTTTATAATTCATTTTTTTTTTGTGTTAAAGATTAAATTTAACATTTCTTAAAATCAATATTTTAAATATAAAATTCAACTATTCAAGTTAAATAATCACCATTTTAATTAAAAATGCATCTTTTTAGTTGAAAATTCTACTATTCCAGTTGAAGATTCATCATTTTTCTTTGGTTGAAAATTTATCCATTCAAATATTGGTTTCAAAATGCATATTTCTTAGTTAAAAATGTAATTATTTGGTTGAATATTCGTCTATCTTGTTGAAAATGTAATATTTTTATTTGAAAGTTTAAGAATTTGAAACGTTTTAAATTGAGTTTAATATAGTATTCACATTTTTTATATATTCACATTGTTTATATATATTTTTTCTTGTTATCAGTCTACGTTTAAGGACCTTAGGTCTAACTTAAAAGAATATATTTTCCTATTTTCGTGAAAAATCTCATTATTTCTCCAGTTTTTACAGGGTTTTTATCACCTGGAAAATATATTCAATTAAAAATATTACTATGTTAAATATGCACTAAGCTTTAAGTATACAAAGATAAAATAAAAATTTGTTTCAATTATCATTCAAATTTAGACATTTACGAGGACTGAAAAAGAAAATGTTTTATAATAAACTCGCTAAATTTTATTTAATAAATATTCTGGCTAAATATTTCGACGTGCTATGAAAAATTATACCCGGAAATGGTCAGGGAATTTTATCCAGGATTTAAGTAGACACCCTGATTATGTATGTATTTACAATTCAAGCAGGAACTATACCAGTTCTCATTTGTTTTGGCTTTTTCACATATAAAAATTAATTTTGATATATTCCCGTATTTCCTCGTTTTTGAGCCCCTTTTGCGATATGATTCCTGTATTTAGCAATTTTCTCATCATTAATCGTATTTTGTTGTTTTAGGACCGTCCTCGACTCAACTTTACATGGTAAGAACAATGCTCGAATCGTTGATTGCCGATAAAAGCGGAGGGAAACGGACACTGAGAAAAGATATTGATGGGCAATATCTTGTGCAAATTGACCAGTTTCATAAAACGAGCTTTTACTGGAGTTACTTACTCAATTTCAGCGGTAAGTTTTCATTTCATTACTCTAAGTTTCTGAAACTAGATTTAAAAATAAATCTTTTTTTTTAGATTATCTATCTAAAAAAATTAATATAACGAAATGTCTCCAAAAACTCGCACTCATTGTTGTCCGAAATCTGATTGTCTATTGAATGACTTGAAATTTATCCATTTATAACATTTGAAATTTAAAAATGAAATCTACTGCTAACTTTCAATTCGTTTACAACTGTTGATGTAATTTTTGGTCGCTATGGTAGTGAAATATTTAATTATTCTTGCAAATGCAGATCTTAAATTATCGACTCTTTTAGGAGAATAAAACTTAATTTCATTAAATAAGAGAAATATTTATTGCCGTTAATTCTTCAATAGACACAATTAATACACAAAATTTGAAAAGATTTCAGAATATATCTTTGGGGTTTGAAAATTTTCAATTAATTTTAATGTTCCCGAAGTATTTTAAGAGATATCAACAGATTTCAATAGATTTCGAGGAATTTCAAGGGATTTTATACCAATTATTAAGGAGATTAAAAAGGATGTCATATGATTTCAAGAGATTAAAAAAGGTTTCAAATTATTTGTAGAGACTGCAAAGATTTTAACGACTTTCACAGAATATTTATGAATTCTAGCTGAATTAAGAAGATGTCAAATAATTTTGATAGATTTTAAAAGATATTTCTAGAAACCCCAATGTATTTTAGAAAAATTCAAGGATTGTTGAAGTATTTCACAATATTTCAAGGGATTTCAAGTTGTTTCTCAAGATTTGAAGGGGGTTTTACATGATTTCAAGTGATTTCTAAACATTTTAAAGAATTTCAGAGGATTTCTAGTGATTGTAAAAGATTCCAATGGGATTTCCAAGATTCCAAAGATTTCCAAGGATTTCAAGTAATTTGAACAGCTTTAAAAATTATGAGTAATTTCAAATGATTTCAAGGGATTTCAAAAATTGTATGGGATTTCACTGATTATTAACCATTTTTTATTGATTATGACGGGTACTCAAAAAAATTTTTTTTTTAAGTGTTTTAAATTATTTGAATGGGTTTGGTGGGGTCTTAGAGAAATTCCTAGGATTTCCAGACTTTTTAAGAAATTTTCAAAAGATTTCAAAGAGTGTTTTTGTAAAAAAATACCGATTCCCGACGAAAAACACTAACTTAACCTAAAGTTGTTCAAAATTGTAAGTTTAATATTTGAGGCCAAATGACTTTTGTTCAAATATTGTAAATATTCATTGAAATATAATTATTTTTTAATAACAGTAGCAATTTGAGACGAAATATACTTACATAATATAAAAAAATGGTTTAAGCTAGTAAATCCTCTTTTAAAGCTAATATTTTTTGTAAAAAATAACCGATTCCCGATAAAAAATGTTAACACAACCTAACAGTGTTTCAAAATTGTGAATATTCTTTGAAAGCCAACGAGTTTTTATTGAAAGTTCCGATTTCCGATATAAAACACCAAGAAAACCAAAAGTTGTGAATTTAATAACCATGAATCATCTATATTGGTATTTGCGGTGGGAACCGATAGCTTTATCTGCAATTGTACGCTTTTTTAACTTGTTTGAAATCTCATGACTTTTTTTATTAAAAATACTGATTTTCTGTTAAAATTGCCAACAAAACCTAAATTTGTTAAAAAGTTGTAAACATGCTTTGAAATGTTTGAAATATATGTATATATTTTTTGAATTAAAAATACCAATTTTCGACAAAAAATACTAACTTAATCCAAAACTGTTGAAATATTCTAAATCTTGTTCAAGTTATAGTGATTTTTGTTCGAAAATACCAATTTTCGATATAAAACAACAACGTAACCTAGTATTGTTAAAAAATGATAAATCTTACAAACACAATTTGAAATTGTTCAAACTTGTAAATCTAATTATTTCAAACGACAATCATTGGATTTATATCTAATGATTTTTGTTTAAAACTACCAATTTTAGGTGAAAAATACCAACATAACATAAAGTTGTTAGAAATTTGTGTATATTCTTCGAAAACTAATAGTTTTTTTTTACTAAAAGTACCAATTACCGACGAAAATACTAACATAATCCAAACTTGTTAGAAGATTCTAAATTTTCTTCAAATTATAATGATTTTTGTTTCAAATTACCATACTTCGATTAAAAACCTGAAAAACATCAACGTAACCTCAAGTTGTTCAAAAAATATTAATCATCTTTGAAGTCTATTGATTTTTTAATAAAAATTTCAATTTCCCACAAAAAATACTACAGAAAATTGTTCAGAATTGTAAATCTTCTTTGAAAGCTAATGATTTTCATCAAGGAAATTCTTGAAAATTAGAAGAAAAAAAACAGGAATCCAACGATCAGATTTGTGATTCAAAACAATAAAAAAAGACGAAAGCAAAAAATAAGGGAGGGAACTTGGAGCTTGCCTTCTTTTTCTTTCATCTTGCTATATATTTTTCTAATTTGAGTAAAGACGTTGAAGAGTGTAATGTCCAAATTTTATCGATGGTTTCTTGTTTTTTTCTTCAATTCCAATAGTTTTTTTTAGTTTCCAATTAAAATTCCAATTAATTTTTGTTTATTCTAATAAATGTGAATGTTGGGCGTTAAAGAATAGTTTAAAGTTTGATTCATATTGAATTTACTTATTTAAATTTGGACGATTTTTGTTTAAAATAACCGATTTTCGAACTATAATGATTTTTATTTTAAAATATGAATTTTTTTATGTAAAACGCTAATGTAACCTAAAATTGTTTTAAAAAATTATGAACCTTCAAAATATAGTGATTTTTGTTTAAGAAACGCTCAGTGGTAAAAACGCTAATAAAAATGAAAACTGTATGTTGTTAAAGAATTTTTAATCCTACAGTTATTGAAAATTGAGAATCTTGATCAGGATTTTTGTTTAAAAGTGCACTCCTGTGAAAAAAAAACTTAAAAAATTCTTTCAACAGAGTCTCTACAAAATTGCTGCGATCTTTCACAATTGTGGTACCGAGAATTTTATCTGGAGATGACAATGGGCCGCAAAATTCAGGTGAATAACAAATTCAAGTTCTTTTTGAATGATTTTTTTAGAAGAATAATTGCTTTCTTGAAATAGCCGGCAAGTGGATTCGTAACGTAACAAAGTATAGATTTAAAACAGCAAGTAGAAATGAATCAGTTAAAAATTTTCTTTGCAAATTACTTTGTTGCGTTACTTATTTGGCTTCGAATCGTTCTTTTTCTTTTCTCTTCTTTTCACAAGAATTGCTTCCGTTTAAAAATTTATCCGCCGTCTTTCCCCCATGCATTTCACTATTTGGACTCGCTGCAACATATTTTTCTATTTCCGTATCCTCTACGTTTTGCTGAATCTCCTGAAACTTTTCGTGACTAGAAATGTACTGTGCGGCATCAACACAATGAAGAATGCAGCGATTTGATCACCATGGAAAAACGCATTCAGGTACTTCATCCACTAACAATCATCCTAATAAATCATCTTAATTTTTTAAATGATTTTTTTAAAGAAAGGAAAGTAAAATTTGTGATACTTTTTAAGAGACAGGGTTCTATCTTACCTGGAAAGCCTGGAATTGTTTGGGAATTTGTATAATTGTATAAGAATTATTATTCATTTGTAAAAGTAGCTTTGGAAAAGTTTTCTGAATTTAATTATTTTTGAAAATCATTTTTTACTGAAAATCAAACAATTTTATTTTTGGTTGAAAATGGATCGTTTTTAGTTGAAAATTCAAGTATCTGGTTAAAAATTCTTTCGTTTTCGTACAAAATTAATATTCTGTGGTTAAAAATTTAACTACTAGGCTCAACATTCGTTTTTCTTCAGTTGAAAAATAATTTTTTTGAACTGAAAATTGAACTAATCCTGTTGAATATACCATTATTTTAGTTAAAAATTCACCTCTTCAGTTGAAAATTAATTTTTCAAACTAAAAATTTGCCTTTGAAAAATAAGCTATTTTCATAAAAATTTGTTATTTCTTTGACTGCCAATTTTTTTTTAATTAATTTTTTTATACAACTTAAATAATTTCTCATGATGGTTTTTCATTTGAACCTATTAACAGTTGACTGTTCCATTTTAAAATATTAAATAATTGGAAGAGATTTCCAAACATTTTTATTTGTGAGAGATTCTAATTTTTTAATTTGAAGCGTTTTAATGGCCTTTTCCATTAACAAACAATTTTTTTATATATAATTTTAAATCTAAGTAATAAAACGTGTATTTAATTGAAAATTATTACTTTGGGGAGTGCTTCTAATCTGAGTTTTCAAAATTTGAAAGTGATTCAAAATACTTTCAATTTAGCAGCCATGAAAATAAAAAAAAGGTTCCGATGTTTAAATCGTGTAAATTTGAAAGCCTAACTGCGGAGGTTATTACAAATTTTGATCTAGATTTCACATAATTTCAAAATAAGCAAATTTAGCAAATTTTAAAATCAAATTAATTTAAAATTTCGTAATCTCTATCATTTAAGACTGTCTTATTCTTTTTCTTCTAAAATTGATATAATGAAAGCGACCAGTGTAACGAAAAACGAAAATGTTAAAGAATGGTTTTATGTTCGTTTAACAATTTATCGTATTTTTACTAATTCATGAAGAATATTCTATTATTTTCTCAATGACAGTAATTTATAAATTATTAGGAGATTTTTTAATTTTTGGAAGAGTTATAATGTTTCAAAACTCAACAAATTTTAGTATTTTTGTTTTTAAGTTTAGGAAGAAACATTTTTAGTCTTGGAGGTTTACAAAAATTTGGAACTCTTAATGCCGAACAAATAAATACAAAAATGAAGGGTTTTTTTACTTTGAAAAATATTTATATTCAAGAGTTTACTTTAATAAGACATTTAGTGTTTGTTTTCTTTTGACTATTTAACTAATTGAATTATTTTTGAAAACTGCACAATACTTCTGTATGCAAATGTTTAAAGTTACTAATGAATGATAAAATACTGAATTATTAAATTTATATTGTTTTTATTAGAATTAAAGAAAAGTATAGACATTATCAAATTTTTAAGAAGATTCATACATTTCAATGAATTAAAATTAAAGAGCTGGATATTCCCAAAATGTCATTCATTTCCATAAAGTCCTTATAATTCTAGCGAATCTTTTGCTACTTGTATCAGATGTATTTTCATCGCTTTATAACATAATGTTCTAATTTATTAATTGCATTGAAATGGCATATTGCACGTTACTGCATACAAAAATCATAAAACAAATTGAATGTCGCAAAATTGTGATTAAACTTCCTCATCTGCTTTGCATAATAAAATCTGTATTTATTCTAGACCCTAAAATTCAAATTAAATCCAAAATAACAAAAAAAAATATATAAAATTTGTCTCTCTATTTTTATTGTAAAACTCTTTTTGATTTTGAGTTAATTTCTCTCATTTCTTGACAATTTCCTTACAGTTTCCCATCGAAATGTCTATGCCCTGGATTCTGACCGACCACATTTTAAGAAGCAAAGAACCTTCAATGATGGAGTGAGTCTTTATTAAAATAGTATATATATATTTATTTATTTAAGAAATCGCAAATAATGACATATTTAAATTTAAAATTATTCTTCCCTTTCAGATACGTTTTATATCCGCTGGACTTGTATAACGACAGCGCTTTGTACGCATTGACGATTTTCCGCAAGCAATTTCTGTACGACGAAGTTGAGGCCGAAGTTAATTTATGCTTCGATCAATTCGTGTATAAATTGAGCGAACAAATTTTCGCTCATTACAAACAGTTAGCGGCCAGTATTCTTTTAGATAAAAGATTCAGAGTCGAGTGCATAACTCTTGGTGCTTATTTGTTGCCTTATCCAAGAGCGAACAGATATGAAACTTTGTTGAAACAAAGACACGTGCAATTGTTGGGCAGGAGTATTGATTTGAATAAATTAATCACTCAAAGAATTAATGCTGATATGCAAAAATCACTGGATCTTGCAATCAGCAAATTCGAATCTGGAGACATCACTGGCGTTGTCGTAAGTTTAAACAAAATTATTATCAACTTTTCCTTGGAATTCATATTTAAATCGCTCCAATTTGAAATTAATATTCTCGCTAATAATAATAATAATAATCTAAAATAATAACAACAATATCAACCCATTCCGTGAATGATGGGGTAAAAACCAGGCTTTGTCCAATATTTTGGGGCAAATGCTCTTATCACTTGATTGCATTATAATGATACGTCCGTGACTGATAATATGTACCGGGACATCCCCGTGCCTACTATTCAAAAAATAAAATAAAATAAATAATGCAACTCTAACCAAAAATGCCTTTTACATATTGGGTTGTAACCATCTTCAGCCTGAGACATTAATTTTATATTAATAAATGATCTAATAACCATCTTAAGCCTGAGACATTAATTAATCTACATGTTTGAAATTCTTTGGGATAAATTTTAAATCATTGAAATTGTACAATAAAATAAAATTAATAATTGAGAACTAACATTCTTTAATTAAATACGTTTGACATTTATTTACTATGTTTCGTCGATTTTCTTTTTCGTTTAATAAGTTTTTCATTTTTTCATGACTTATGACTTTTGATATTAGTTTCAGTAAAAACGTTAAATTTGGTAAATCAATTACAATTACAATTTTTAATTTCAAGCAGAAGTAGAATCTTTAACCGTCTTAGTTTATTATATGAAAAAGTGAAAATTAATATTTTTGTCTTCAAAATTAAGATTTTTCCATTTAGAGCAATGAAAATTTGCCAGATTCCTTAGATTTCTTAAAATCTCTGAATTCCTTGAATTCTCTGAAATTCATTAAATCCTGGAATATCCTGAATTTTTTCAGTGCTCTGCATTTCTGAAATTCTTTCAATTCTCTGAATTCCTTGAATTACGTGAATGATCTAAAATCCCTGAATTCTCTGAAGTCCTTGAATTACCGGAAGATCCTAAATTCCTTGGATATTCTGAATTCCTGGACTTCTCTGCAATCCTTGAATAGGCCGAATTCTTCAAATTCGTTGAATTCTCTGAACTCCTTCAATTCCTTCACTTTTATGAATTCCTTAAATTGCCTTGATGCTCTGAAAAATCTTAAATTCTCTGAATTCCTTCAATTCTGTGAACTCTTTTAATTCTGTGAACTTTTTTAATTACTTAAATTTCATGAATTTATTAAATTTCTTCAATATGCTGAATTCTCTGAATTACTTGAATATCCGTAAATCCTTTATTTGTGTGAATTCTCTGAATTCTCTTAATTTCTTGAATTCTTAAATACCATGTAATCCCTGAAATTTTCTAAAATCCCTCAAATCTTCGAACATCTAGAATTCCTTCAATATTAAAAAATCTCTGAATTCATTGAATTCGCTAGAGTCCTTGAATATTCTGAATTCCTGAAATTCCTTCATTTTTCGAATGCCTTGAATTCAAAATATTTAAGAAATTCCTCAAATTCTCTAAATCACCCGAATTCCCTAAATATTCTGAATTCCTTCTATTCATCTGAATTCCTCTGAATATAATAGGCTTCTTTTTGCTTAAAAGCTAAGTAAAAACCCCTTTTATCACTGCAAAAGTGGTTGAAACCGTTTTTTAATAACCAGTTCGTATCAGGTTGTAATCAAATGATGCTGGCTTGATTCACAAATTTTTTTTATTAAAACAAAAATAAAAGCTTGAAATTAAAAAAAAAATTGTTTTGGAAAATTTTTGTTTCATCATCGAACTTCAAGGATCTTTCAGTTAAAGTTGGTTGAGGCTCACCGTGAAGGATTTCATAATATTTCAATGAATTAATTTACGTTTTACAATTTTAAATTCTGTAATTCTTATGGTTTTTTCTTATTTATGAAATTTCTTCAAGTTGGAAGATTTAGAATTGAAAAGTTGACTTTTGATCTTCAAAATCATTAAAATGTAATAATTTTTATATACACATTTTTAAAACTCAAAAGTTGCAAATCTTCAAAATTGAACTTTGAGAAAAAGCATTCAAAACTGCATAATGTGAAATTATACTTATTAAAAATTGAAGGATCTTCCATTATTGCAAATCTTCAAGATAAACCAATTTCGAAAAAATGTTCAGAATTTTATGATTTCAAACTATGAACATTCAAAACTAAACTAGTTTGCAATTTTTCAAATCTAAACTATTTCAATATATATTTTAATTAGATTTTTTATCCCTGTAAATTAAAGCATATATTTTAATTTTATAATTAGGCTCTAAAAGTAAGAAACATTTAATAAGCGTGCTATGCGCGCTATTTTTGGTAGTATCAAATAATTCGTAATTGGTTCCTTCCAAATGTTTTTCAGGAACTCGATGGTCTTTTACAAGTGAATCGCTTAACTCACAAATTGCTGAGCAAGTGGTTAGCTTTGGACGAATATGACGCGATGTTTCGAGAAGCCAATCATAACGTCCTTGCTCCGTACGGAAGAATTACTCTCCACGTTTTTTGGGAACTCAACTACGATTTCCTCCCAAATTATTGCTACAATGCAGCCACGAATAGGTAAATCACTCATGACCGATTTCACATGCATTCAGACAGTCTAACCCTGGTGATATCACGGAATTGATTAGGGCTGAAATATATTGTTCCGCGAGATAAAATATAAGACACGTATTTTTTTCAATTTTCACGAACTTAGGGCTCGCTACTAGAATATTTAGGTAAATAATGAAAAAATTAACGAAATATTCCTTTAGAATTTTCATTGAGAACAAACTAACATAATTTCATTTTCATTGCGGTATCTTGTAGTGCAATCTACACTCTTTCAAATTCATTAAAGTAACTAGAAAGATTTAACTTGCCAAAATGGTGTATTATTTTTTTGAACAAAATAGAAAACAACCATGTACGTTGCGTGCGCGAGTTTTAAAATGAATGTTAATGTAATTCTTTGTATATCGCAATATCTATTATCTAAAATAACATAAAAAAAAGCCAGCTTAATTAACTTCAGAGTTATTGTATAATATTTTTATACAATATTGTATAGACAGTCGAACCTTTGCATTTTTCTTTAAAAATACGAATATCCGGCAAAAAACGCTAACGCAACTTAAAGTTATTAAAAACTGTAAGTTTAATTTTTGAAGTCAGAGTCAAATTATTTTTGTTTAAAATAACCTATTCCCGATGAAAAGCGCTAACGTGTCATATTATTGTTCTAATATTGAAAATATTCTTTGCAATCTAATGATTTTTTATTAACAATAGCAGTTTTGACTGAGAGTCAATCCATTGGATGATTATTCATTTGCCAAAACATTATTTGCCAATGACTACCCTATTTCTAAAAAATAGACATTTTCAAATTTTGTCATAAACTGAAATGATTATTTATTAAATTCTCGTGTAAAATTATGTAAATATTACTTTTTTTAACCATTTTTTTCAATACAACATTCAATGTTTTCTTCAGTTTTCAATAGTTCAAAATGAAATTCTCATTTTTTAACAGTTTAATTTTCGAGAGTTGAATTTTTAAAAGTTAAATTTCAAACTGTTAATCAGTTGAAGAAAATTGAAAGTTATATTCGCAACAATTAAAAATTTAATTATAAATTTTCTTCCATTTTCATTTTTTTTTCGTTTTTTAACTGCAGCAAATTCAATTATTTTTTCATTTTTCGACGAAAAACATTAGCATAATCTGAAATTGTTAAAAGATACTACATCTTTTTCAAATTATAATAATTTCTGTTCAAAAATATCAATTTTCGATGTTAAATGTTTTAAAAAAGAACGAATTTTCTTTTGAACTCTAATAATTTTTTAATAAAAATGTCAATTTCCGATGAAAAACAGTAACAGAATCTGAAATTGTTGGAGCTGATAAATTTTATTACTTTAAACAAAAATCATTGGATTTAAGTCTAATTATTTTATTTAAACATACTAATTTCAGCTGAAACACGCCAACACAACCTAAAGTTGTTAAAAAGTGGTAAATATTCATTGGAATCTATTTTTTAAATGACAATGATGGCCAACGAAAAACCATAACATAACGTAACATTAATTGTTTCGAATTGTTAATCTTCTTTGAATTTCATTATTTTTATTTAAAATAACCGACTTTTAGTGAAAAACGTTAAAATAACCTTAAATTGTTCTAAAATTGTAAATCTTATTTGAAGTCTATATTGAAAACTGCTAGATTAACCTACATTCGTGCAACAAAATTAAAACGCCAACGTAACTTAAAATTGTTCAAAAGTTTGAATCTTCTTTGAAATCTTATTTTTTCAGTGAAAATACCAATTTTTGACGAAAAACACTAACATAATCCAAAATTATTTAAGGATTCTAAATCTTGTTCAAATTATAATTATATTATTTTTAAAATACCAATTTTCGATGTAAAACGTCAACGAAATCTAAAATTGTTCAAAAATTATGAACCTCCATAATCTCATTATTTTGGTTTCAAAATGTCTATGTTTTCATCTTCAAAATCTAATCGTTTATGATAAATAATACCCATTTCCGGTACAAAACGCTAAGATAACCTGAAATTGTTAAAAATTGGGAATCTTAATGATGAGTTTTGTTCAAAAATGCTAATTTGCGGTGAAAAAACTAACACAACCTAACGTTTTTAGAAGTTTTCAGTTCTCGAAACTTGATTTTATATTGAAATTCTTTTTCCAAAAAAAAGATTTTCGAAATTTCAAATTTAAGATATAAAGCAACTTACAGTAATGAAAAGCCAATTAGATTTTCAACAAAAATGATTAGATCTTTTAGATTTTAAATAAGAAATGTTATGATATTATGATTTTTGCTGTTCTGTTTTGCCTAATTTTAGGATAAGAAACAAAAGAATAAGAAAAATGAACAGAAAAGGTAATCAGAAGTGAAATTAATCAAAAGAGAATTGCGAAAATCATAATTTGATCGATTTTCTTATTAAAAATTTTAAATATCTATGAATTTAAAGAAAACTCCAGACAAACATCAAAGGTAGCCTTCCTGAGAAAATTAAGTTTTTATTTTTTGTGTTCAAAAATATACGCAATTATAGTAAGTTCTAAAATTTTTAAATTTTCAAACTAATAAGTGTTGAGAATTCATCCTTTTTTGGTTAAAATTCGACTATTTAGTTGAAACTTGAACTACTTTGTTACAAATTCATTATTTTGCTTGAAGTTTCATCATTTTGATTTAAAAACCATCTCTTTGATTGAAAATTTAACTAATTCGTTGAAAATTCTTTTTGTTTGCAAATTAATTTTTCAATCTGAAGATGTAATTACTCCATTTTTGGTTGAAAATTAACTTTTTTGTAGAAAATTCGTATTTTTTGGTTGAATTTAACTGTTTTATTTTTGTAACTTTGTTAAAAATGCATTGTTTTTCTTCAAGATTCATAATTTCAGTTGAAATTCATCGCTTTCGTTGGAAACTTAACTGTTTTGTTAACAATTCTTTTTGTTTTTTGGTTGAAAATTAATTTTTTGATCTGAAAATGTAACTAAAGTTCCATTTTTGGTTGAAAATTAACTTTTTTGTTGGAAATTCGTCTTTTTGGTTGAATTAAATTGTTTTGAATTTAAAATTAAAATCTTTGTTGGTAATGCAAAATATTAAGACACTTATTTTTTGTTTTTTAGCAAAGAATTTTTTTCACTGGACTATTTCAATATTTTGATGAACTATGAAAATATTACGGAAAATTTTCTTTAAAATGTATCTTAGGAACTACCTTTGATGTTTATCTTGGCTTTTTTCAGATTAAGAGATATTTTAGATTTTATATAAGAAAATAGATGAAATTATGATTAATTACATTTTAATAAAAATATGTAGCTATAAGAGTTCGAATCTTCAAATGTAAATGACCGTGAAAAACCAGGAATTCTTTCCCTCGATTGAAACGGCCACTCTGATTTTGAAATTAATTGTTTTTAAAGGTTCGTAATTGTATTCTAATTTCTGAATTGATTTTCAAGGTTCGTGAAGTGCCACGGAATCCAATTCGTCCAACCAGTTCACAGAGACAAACCGCCTCAAATGTCTCATCATTACCTCTGGGGAAGCAAGCAGTTAAATCTCGCCTACACGACCCAATTCGGTCAATATTCCGGATTTGTTGGTCCTTATCATTTTCGGACCATGTGCAAACTCCTTGGATATCAGGGAATCGCAGTAGTCATGGAGGAACTACTGAAAATTGTAAAATCCCTGATTCAGGGAAGTCTACTCCAATTTACGAAAACCCTGATGGAAGCTATGCCGAAGGTGTGCAAACTTCCGCGTTACGACTACGGATCTCCTGGTGTTCTGGGATATTATCACGCTCAATTAAACGATATCGTCCAATATCCGGACGCAAAAACGGAGCTCTTTCACAATTTCCGAGAGTTCGGTAACACGATTTTGTTCTGTCTTTTGATGGAACAGGCTCTGTCGCAAGAAGAAGTTTGCGATTTGCTGCATGCTGCACCTTTCCAAAATATTCTTCCGAGGCCTTATTGCAAAGGTGAGGGCTAGAACATTTTTTCTAACGTCAGATTTTTACAAAGTGGCAGTTTTAATCAAGGACAAAAATTCCTTCACAAAAATTTATTTTACAAATGCTCAATAATTTACACTTATGAAATTTTACACGAATTTTACAACAATTTTTCATTAGATGCCGTTAAACTGCAAACCGTTTCATTCAAAAGCTTTTATAAATTGAAGAGTTCGAACAAAAAATTAATAAATCATTTATTGGATTACAATTTGAATTTAACCATTTTAAAATAGGTTTAATATATTAAATATATATATTATTATTGTATATTTTTAATATATTAAAAAAATTTGTATATTATTCTAAAATTGCCCAACATTAAATTGAAAATTGTTAAATTCCAAACGCTTTTATCTTCAAATTATTCACGTTTCAACGCTTCGGATTTAAAATTATGTAAATACAAATTTGGAACCAAAATATATTTTAATTTGACTCTAAAATATTATCCAATTTTTAAAGCTTTCAAGCTTCTAATTACAAATTGTTTAATTTCAAACAACATAAAATGAAAATTTGACCGAAAATGTAACTGTTCGATTAAAAATTAATTAATTTAGGTCGAGGATGCAACTATTTATTATAGTTAAAAATTCGTCGTTTTGATAGAATCCAACTGTTTTTCTTTTAAAATGGAAATAATTTTTTATTTAAAATACAACTACTTAGTTGCAAGTTAAACTGCTCTGTTAAAAATTCATTATTTTGGTTAAAGATGTATGACTTTAGATGAAAATCGATCTTTTTGAGTGAAAATTTACCTTTTTTAGTTGAATATTCAACTATTTGGTTGAAAATTTATCTTTTTGGTTCGAAAATTCATCTTTTTAGGTTGATAGTGAAACTACTTTGTTAAAAATTCATTTTTCTTGAATATTCATCATCTTAGTTGAAAATTCATCTCTTTGTTTGTAAATTTAACTATTTTATTGAAAGTTCGTTTTTTTTCTT